>JAOXYD010010577.1:0-15168 GCA_028565735.1 Pinacopodium congolense | reverse complement strand
TCCCTTGATTTGGATCGCCCACGAGCACCTTGCTTGGTAGCTCCTTCCGTGTGGGTCTCACTTCCTGAACCGACCATTAGTAACTGTCAATGAAGAGGAGATGATAATAGGTAAGTGTAAAGAAGGATCTAGGAATGCATATTTTAAATTAGTGGGAAGAGGTTTGAGATCAAGAGTATGAGACTTGTCAATAGATAGCTTTGGAAGGGGCCTAGTTAGTCTATCTAAGAAGTTATAATTTCTGGAATGGCTCTAATTTGATGACTTCTTCCCAACCTCTGATAGTCAAAATACTTTATGAACCTCCTTCTCATATAGCTCTAAAGCTTGTGAGTGTGTTAGTGTCTTTTATAGAGGATCCATATAAAGAACATAAGAAGGGTCACTCTTTACAAGACTAATGTCAATGGAACTATAGGAGACAAAAGCAAAAGGAACATCCTTATGGTTGCCATAAATCTTAAGAAAAAGGCTCTAAATACATTGAAAATAACTTCTTCATCTTAAAATCTTAAGATGATCTTTCCTCTTTATACATCAATGAAAATCCTTATGGTTTCCATAAATGGTTGTTTCAATATGATAGGAATTGTACTCTATTCTTACATATATAAAACTAGGAAATCTATAGGAAAAAAAAATTCAACTTTGACTAAACATCATCTATGATCCCCCTCAGATATATGACATATCAATTAGTTAACTATAATGAGACTGTAGTAGGCTTAGGCTTCTCTAATCTTAATTTCCTAAAAATAGACATGGTATTAAATTTATGCTTGTTTTAAGATTCATCAAAGCCCTGACTATTTATAAGTTATTTATTTATAAGTTACCTAAGTGCATGTTATAACGAAGCTCTTGAGGTCTTTCAGATTAGGAGGTAACTTTCTTAGTAAAATAGCATAATACTGATAGTTGTGCATTAGTATAGGTTTTTCAAAGTTTTTGGCATGCATTTCTTACATGTTAGGATGATATTATTGAGTTTTATAGCTTATTTTATGTATTTTTGTTTAGCATAATCATCATTACTGTTTATTAATTTTTTAATGTTGGTTTGGTGGAAGAGCTAATCATTTTGGTATAGGCATGGAGCATGGCTACCTTTGAATGTGACCTATAGACTAAAAGAGGAGAAGAGAGCTCAAAGGAAGAAGCTAGAGCATCCCACGATCATGGAAATGGCATCTGAGGACAACAAGCCACCTGGATTTCATTTATTTTAGGTTTATATGATTTGTCTTATCATATATAAGGGCATATAACCCTAGGAGCCACCACCTAGAGTATAAAAACATTCCTCCTTGAGCTAAAAATAGGTTTTAAAGATAGAGAGAGATAGAGAATCAAGATCATCACTACATTTTAGGCAAGAACCACATTAACATCTAAAAATTCCAGATTTGGGGAAAAAAGAGAAGAAGCTTGGTTCATCTAGTTTTTATTTCTTTTTCTCTTTTGTTTCTATCACATTTATTATGAATTTTGTGGTAGTTGGGAGTGTTATTGACATTATGACTGGTTGAATATATTTTAGGGATTGCTTTTGAACTACTTGTTGAACTCCTACTTTGTTGTTTTGAATGAATGAATGCTTTCGATGAATGTTAAGCTTATAACTTGAAATAAATTTAGAAATTAAGTTGGGTAATTTGTGTAGAATTGTGAAAATATGTTACGCATCTTATAGACTTGTATTTCATTAAGTTAACTGTTTAGATAGAGAGAGATCTTGGCTAATTAGTTGATTACCTATAAGATAGCTTCATAACTAATTGAAATTGTAGACTGGTTTTATAGATTGAGAGATTGTATAATAAATTCCATTTAATTTGGCTAGGGACAATTAATTGTAGCTTGAGCGAGGGTAATAGAAACATTATGACATCTTTGGTAAAGCATAAATTAATCAATAAGGTAGGAGGGAGAAAAAATAAGGAAAAAGTAATTCCTAATCTTTAATTTTGAAATCCAAAGTTTCTTCACTTTTGTTCTATCATTTGTTCATTGTTAGTTTATTTAATTTAGTTTATTTTTCAGTCTTCATTATTTTAATTTAAGCCTTAAGCAAAGTATAACATAAATTAATTGATGTCTAGATACAATCTCTGTAGGAAGATATTCTTGTTTTACTACAAGTAATGACTCGTATACTTATGATTTTGAGTGTAAAACTAAGTTTTGTTTTGCAATCAATTTTTTGGTGCCATTGTTGGGGATTGTTTTGTTTAGCATCTTTATTAGTTTGGGTGACTTTGATTTAAGAGTTTTTGATACTTTCCCTTGTGTATTTTCAGATGCTTCAACATAAAGAGCAAAAGAAGGTCTGATTAACTGATTGACGAAGAGTTTTCTGACATTAATCAACAAGAGAGGAGACTAAGAAGAGCTAAGCACCAAGAAAATCTATGAAGAAATATGTTAGAAAAAAGTAAGTAAGGAGGAGCTAAGAGGACAACGATGGATTTTATGAAGCTAGATTTCAGTCATCAAGGAGTTGTAAGGACTCCAATTCAAGCCAATAACTTTGAAATCAAGCTAGCACTCATCAACATACTTCAGAGTAGTATGCAGTTTTATGGGTTGTCCAATAAAGATCCCAATGTCCATCTTGCTAACTTTTTATAGATTTGTGACACCTTTAGGTTTAATGGAATTTCTGATGATGTTGTAAGGTTAAGATTGTTTTTATTTACCTTGAGGGATCGAGAAAAGGCATGGTATAACTCACTCAGTTTAGGGCAGATCATTACTCGAGAGCAGCTAGGCCAAGCATTCCTGGCTAAGTACTTTCCTTTGACTAAAACTACACATATCATCAAGGAGATCACTAATTTTGAACAAAGTGACGGTGAGTTACTGTATGAAGCTTGGGAGAAATTTAAGGAATTATAAAGAAGTTGCCCCCACCACAATATTCCAAGGGAGTTCCTTCTATAAAATTTTTATAATGGAGTTAATTAAAGAACTAGAGGAACCATTGATGCAGCTGCAGGGGGTCTTTGATAAGGAAAACTATAGATGTAGCTCATGAACTTTTGGAATAGGTGGCAAGCAATAGTTGCACATGGGCAAATCAGAGAAGTACACAAGGATCAAGGAGTAGAAGGAGATGATTTCTACTAACATGGTGATGGCTCTTCAAGAACAATTCCAGCCCTCACCAAGCAACTAAGCAACTTCCAAGGTATATCTTCCTCTTTTGTTAAAAATGTGAAGCTTACATGTGAATTATGTGGGCAGGACAATCATGGAATAAATTTTTTTTTATGGAATCATGTGGATTTGAACAAGTAAACTACATGAAAGAGAAACTGTAAAGAAGTAACAATTAATACTCTAAAACTTACAAACTTGTGTGGAAAAACCACCCAAATTTTTCTTAGAGTACTAACAATGAAGGAGGTTAAGCAAGACCATAAGGACCTCTCATATTTTAACAAGACTGATTTGGGTCCTTGGTGAACAAGATGGATAAGATGATGGATATGTTGGGTTCCAAATTTGGAAGCTAGGAGGAAAGCCAGAAGTTGATAGAGGCTAATTTTTCCTAGATTGTGAAGAACCACGCTTCATCCATCCATAACTTGGAGGTATAGGTAGGTCAACTTGCTAATACTTCGTCTTTTAAAAGTTTAGGTATCCTACGAAGCAACACTAAGTCTAACCCCAGGAAGCAGTTGGGTACCGTTAAAGTTATCATGGGAAAGGAAGAAAGGATCCAATGGAATAGGTTGAAAGTTCAAAAGAGGAGAGCCAAGATAAAGTGGAAAAGTAGGAAGAAGAAGAAGAGGAAGAGGAGAAGCCTTACATCCCACCACCACAATATAAGCCAAAGATCCCTTTCCCACAAAGGCTCTAACCAAATCCAACAGCTACAAAAGTTTTTTTAGTTCTTTAAGAAGGTGAAAAAGTTTCATTTACAGATGCCTTGTAGAATATGCCCAATTACTTTAAGTTTCTACCGGATATCCTAACTTGTAAGCGGACTTAGGACAATAACTAAAAGGTGGAATCGACTAGAAGTTATAGTACAATCATCACCACCACATGCCATCCAAGTTACAAAATCCAGGGATTTTTACTATTTTATGTGTTGTCGGTAACTTGGCCTTTTATAACTATTTTTGTAATTTATGTGCAATTATTAACTTTATGCCATTTTCCATTTTCAATAAATTAGGGTGGTGAGGTGAAGCTGACTTCCATGCTTATACAATTGGTGGATCAAACAATAGGGAAGCCAGTGGGATTGGTGGAAGAGGTGCCCGTCAAAGTAGATAAGTTCTTCATTCTTTTTGATTTTGTAATGCTCGATTTTGAAGAAGATAAGAGTTACTCATTAATCCTTAGTAGACCTTTCAGGAATACTGGTAAAACTATTATTGATGTCCATAAGTGAATGTTAATCATTCTCATTGGTGATGAGCGAGTAGTATTTAACAAAGGTAAGAAGTTGAAAAATCTATTGAAAAGAAATGCATACATGAAGTTAGACGTAATTGATAAGTGCATAAAGAAGCAAGAGATAAATCATGAGGGAAAGACAGATTTGAAAGATGATGAAGGAGTTAGGAAGAGGGAGGATTTGGGTGAATGGTTGAAGAAAGAGCCTTTAGGAAAAACAAATACCCTTACCCTATTTTCCTTTGTGAGACCACCGATACTTAAGTTACAATCCTTACTTCCAAACTTGAGACATGGCTCCTTGAGTGAAGAAGAAACACTACCCATGATTATCTATAACAATTAAACCTTAGAACAATAGAAGGTGGTAGTTAAGGTGAGAAAGAAGAGGATTAGAGCAAAGTTGAAGTTAATTCCTTGTAAACTCAAATCTGGGGGGAGAAGACCATTTGACGTGGCTTACATTTTCAAGCATGGGGAGTTTGGGGTGAAAGGCTTTAAAAGACAAACATTTAAGAATTTTTAGCATCATGGAAAGTTGTATCTTGGAGACTTTCCTTCAAGATAAAAGGGAGTGATTTCTTCCCTTTTAATCTTTTAAAAGATTGACTTGATGATGGTCAAGCTAATGACCTTAACATAGCATGTTTCTTTTTGGTTTGTTTGTCTTTGTTAAGTTTTGTATGCTTACTTTGATTTTGATTTTGTTTGATCTTTAGCTTTTTTCCCATTAAACTCTTGATGTTTAGGTGACTTGATCATTACTTGAAGGTTTTTTTTTTTTTGCATCATAGCTTATAGAGGACCAACGAAGGAAGAAGATTTTTTGTGCCTTGGGATGATGGACACTACCCTAAGCCCTTCTTATCCTTAATATCTTATGTTATTTGTTTCTTATGGGTTTTGTATTTCATTTTATTATTTGTTAGTTTTAGGTGCTTTCCTTTCCAGATTGAGGACAATGTTTTGTTCAAGTGTGGGTAAGTATTCTTTGCATTTGAGGTAGTCTTTGCATGTGTTAGGCATAATAGGTTGTTGTTTTATGTAAGCAATGGAACCACACTTGAATTAGTTTGAATTATGTTGCCATAATATTCTATTACACTAGTTGGAATGAGATTAAATGTATGCTTAAAATTAGATTAGGTTACTTGAGTAGAGAGTTAATCAAGTTGAGTGATGAAAGTAGTTGGTTGCATAAGTTTATTTATAATTTACACTTAAGTAATAAGGTAGTGTATAGAAGCATAATGGATTTTCATTTGAGCCTTTATGAGGAATTGAGCCTTTATGACTCCATTTTATAGTCATTTCATTTCCTTGTATGTGTGATGTTTTCTTAGGTAATTACCTTTAGAACTTCCTTTGAACTGGTTTAAATCTACTGGATGCATGCTAGATAGAAATGATTATGACCCTTTTTGTTTTAATCCTTGGCTTAAATGATCTCTCATTTTATTATCCCTTAAAAATCCCGTTGAGCTTTTAACCCTTTATTTCTTGAAATACTTCATTTTAAAACCTCAAAACCTATTAGCTTACCTACTCACAAGTTTAATAGGGTGCTAAATGATGCATTAGTTTGAGATTTTTAGCTACACTTTTTTTTTTGTAAGATGAGTTGAGCAATACTTCTACTCTTAGAGTACATTACATTTAGTTGCTATTTTGTTCATTATTTCTTCATTATCATATAAAAATAAAAAAAAGAAAAGAAAAAGAAAGAACATTTTAGTAGTAACAATAAGTGTGTAGTAGTAGTAGATCATGTGTGTATCTCAGAAGTTTATTTATTCCTTTGTTCACTTAAGTACTTTATAAATGCTTGTAATAAAACCCTAAACATTTTTGACCCACCTTAAGCCTAACCCTATTACAACCTGAAACAAAGCCCTTTCGATATATTTTTATCATCTACTTATTATGAAGGAGAATTGGTGTATTATCAAGCTTATGTTAGGGTGATTTCCTATAGGAAGTTTGAGCGAAACATTGACCCATATACATTTGAAAGAAATGAGTGAAACCATGAGAAAGATTCATTTTCTTTTATACTTATCTTTGAGCGATAGTTTCATAAGTTAAGTTTGCTTATGTGTATTAATGAAAAGTAGTCATGATATGTGTAGTAGCTTGAAAATTGAGTTGGCCAAACTTAGAGTGATTGCATGGTATGATTTTATGAAATGAAGTGATAGAATTAAATGGTTGTATTTGATTTGCTTGAGGACAAGTAAAGGTTTCATTCTGGGAAAGTTGATAGTTGTGCATTAGAATAGGTTTTTCTAAGTGTTTTGCATGTGTTTCTTTCATGTTAGGATGATATTATTGAGTTTTATAACTTATTTTGTGTGTTTTTGTTTAGCATAATCGTCATTGTTGTTTCTTAATTATTTAGTATTGGTTTAGGGTAAGAGCTGATCATTTTGGTGTAGGTATAGAGCATGACTACCTTTGGATGTAACTGATAGAACAAAAAAGGAGAAGAGAACTCAAGGGAAGAAGCTGGAGCATCCTGCGATCGTGGGACGATAAGAGAAGAGAACTCAATGGAAGAAGCTAGAGCATCCCACTGGGAATCACACTTTTTCCACGATCATGGGATCTAAGGACAATAAGGCACCTGGGTTTCACTTGTTTTAGGGTTATCTTATTTGTCTTATGATATATAAGGACACACAACCCTAGCAGCTGCCACCCAAAGTATAAAAAAATTCCTCCTTAAGATAAAAATAGGTTTTGAAGCTAGAGAGAGGTAGAGAATCAAGATCATAACTCCATTTTGGGAAATAAGAACATCAACATCTAGAAATTCCAGATTTTGGGAAAGGAGAGAAGAAGCTTTCTCATCTAGTTTTATTTCTTTTTCTCTTCCATCATCTTTAATATAGATTTTATGGTAGTTGGGAGTGTTATTGACATTATGAGTGGCTGAATATATTGTGGGGATTGCTTTTGAACTACTTATTAAACTCCTACTTTGTTGCCTTGAATGAATGAATTCTTTTGATGAATATTGAGCTTATTCCTTGCAATAAATTGAGAAATTGAGTAGGGTAATTTATGTAGGATTGTGTAAAGAGATTTGGAATCCAATAGATCTATATTTCATCAAGTTAACTGATTAGTTAGAGAGAGATATTGGCTAATTAGTTTATTACCTATAAGATAGCTCCTTAACTAATTGAAATTATGGATTGATTTTGTAGATTGAGAGATTGCATCATCAATTCCATTTAATTTGGCTAGGGACACCTGATTGCACATTGAAAGAGGGTCATTAATACATTATGATGTCTTGGGTAAATAATAAATCAATCAATAAGGTAGAAGGGAGACAAAATAAGGAAAAGGTAATATCTAATCTTTAATTTTGAAATCCAAAGTTTCTGCATATTTGTTCTATCATTTTTTCATTTATAGTTTGTTTGATTTAGTTTATTTTTCAATCGTTATTATTTGAATTTGAGCCTTAAACAAAGTATAACCTAAATTAAGTGGTGTCTGGATACAATCTCTGTGGGATGATATCTGCTTTTTACTATAATAATGACCTGTATACTTATAGTTTTGAGTGTAAAACTAAGTTTGGTTTTGCAATCAAGATATACTCCTCATTTAGTTTGAGAATCTCATACTCCTAGAGCTTCTTTTTATTCAAAAGAATGTCCTTTAAGAACTTAAAAATAAGAAGGCATCTGTGTAACTGCCTCAACAAATGAGTATCAATATATATTTTCTTAAATACCTCTAAGAATTTCCTGAATTACTTATCCAAGTGGGCTTTTTTAAATCTTTAAGGATATGGAATCCTAAGCTTATAAGGTTAGACGTTAGGGTCAGACAAATAACCTAAATCTCTCCTTTTTCCTAAGTTCTACTTCTCATTTTTTTCTTCTCTACTATAGTTTCCTAACTCTTCTTTCTTACTTCATTCTTCTTCTTTAAGCTTGCGCTTTCCACTTCTTTTTCACTCGTTAATGTAATAGCCTTAATCCATTCTCTAAGGTTAGCTTTGATGGTACTAGTTAGCGTACCAGGTAGCCTATCCTATAAGAATTGTGAAATATGGCTTCTTTAAGTTTCTAGATAGTTAGTAGCTTTGACTATTATTTCAAGAGATTTGCTTATGGTTACTTCACCTTGGGTTGTAAGAATTGAATAAGGGATTCCATTATTACCTATTATAATTCCCTATATATTAGGCTTGCTTAGAATCTTAGGTGGCAGGGCTTTCTACTTCCATAATTTTCGCATACTACTTGTCCTCTAAGCACACTACTACTAACTCCAGTAACTATAATATCATGCTCCTTATTCAAGACGTTTATTGGGCTATGTTGCTATTCCCCTAACAACTAGATTTCTTGGACATAAAGTCTAGAACATGTTACGTTCTAACTATACTATAATTTTTTTATCAATCGAATGCTAGAACAACTAAAGGCAAGCTCACCTTGTCAACAAATAGTACAAAATGGTAAGAAACTAAATATCGTCTCCCTAGGAATTTGAGCTTAATACTAAGTTGATTAATGATTAATTATCTATACAACTTTAAATTGATTAATTAAAAGAAACAAAAAGCAATAAAAGAAAATAAAAATAAAAAAAGTTCAATTTAAACACAACCTAATAAGTTAAGAGTCTTACAAATGGTAAATTAGTTAGAGCTCAGATTTCCATGGGTAAAATAAATAAGAATTCATTGGGAAAAATTAAGGCATCCATCACTACAATAAGATATAACCATTGTTCATAGAAATACCTTTTCTCTTCTAAATTTAATTCATCTATTTAGTCAATTAAATAAATTGGAATAAAAGGTATGAATCATAAGACAGAAGTTCATTAGATTTAACAACCCTTACAAACAGATTTTAAAGTTAGTTAACACCTAAATTCAATTTTGTTACCTAATTATTATTCAATAATTAAAAGCCTATGGTTATAAGTCCTTTAATCATCTAAAATTCTAATTAAAATGGCCAATAAAAAAAGATTAGATTAAGTACTTTAATTAGGTAAAAATCCTCTAATTAATCAAGACCCATCAAAATCCTTATCCTAACTAGGAAACTTGAGTACAAACATTCATCAATGAAAATAAGAATATAACATTAAAACAATTCTATTTATAAAAAATAAGAATCACAAAAAATAAGATAAAAAGATAAAGGAATACAACCAAAATTGGTCTAATTTGTTGAAACCCACTCTCCAATCCACCTTAATAATTTTGTAGGCTCTAATCCACTTGCCAAGTGTGAAGAAAAACAAAAGAAAACACAACCTAAACTAAAACCTAAATAATAACACAAAAAATCTACAAACTCTCCTCTTCAATTTGTTCTAGCTGCCAAAACCTTTCTTTTATATATTTTTAAGACTTTTATATAATTTTTGGGTGGCTATTAGTGCTTTAGGACCTTTGGTTGTGAATTTTCAAATTTGCCCTTTAAAAATACCACAAAATGATACCATTTTATTTCCTCCTTTTAAGTCCTGAAAATTGACAACTTCTACTCCTCTTCTAATTTTTTACTCCAACTCCTTTTATACACCTCTAATGGACAGTAAATTCAGTATGAAGATTCTTCAAATGAGGTTCTTGCATCTCAAAATATTTCAGAACAATCTGAACTCTAAAAGTACACCTAATGCATCACCAAATTTACTTATACCTAAACTAGTACTTGTTTAAGTTTCTCTTACTCTTCTCTTAATGCATCTTTCATTACTTGTCATATGACTTTGAAATTTGGTGCAAAACTTCATAACATGATGCTTTAAATCCTCAAATATATTCAAAACCTCTTCTAGTTCTAGAGGTGCCTCAAAATTCTCATGAATTACTTCTATTTGAATCTTTGAGCTCCTATTTTTATTCATTTCGATATAATTAAGTCCAAATAGCTTTGAACATGCAGTATAATCAAATGAACTCATAAATAGGATAATTTTATAAATATTTAGGAGTGAAAAAACATTAAAACATGTCATAAAAACAAATATAAATAACTTCTAATAGCATACTATAGCTATGGTATCATCAATCACTTGAGCTCTGTAAGGTCTCCTAAGGTGTCGCTCAGAAGGACATTAGAAGCTGTTAGTTGCCATTTATTCTATTAGTTTATAAGTTCGGTCCATCATTTTTCTCATAAGATTGCCCTGGAAACATCTAAAGTATTATAAATAGGAGGGTAACTCCAATGTAAATACGTCCATAACTCGAACACTTTGATAGCATCTCTTTAAACCTCTTCTAAGCTTCATGTAGAATCTCCTTTTCATATTGCACAAATGATGTGATTTCAATTTTCATTTTCTCTATCTTAGTTAGTGGGAAAATTTTCAATAAAAGGAGTTTCATGAGCTCATACCAAGTAGTAATGGAACAAGATTATAGTGTAGAGTGATAGGCTCTATCTTTATTTTTAAAGGAGAAAGGGAATAATCTAAGTTTTACTGTATCTTTTGAAATTCTATTATGTTTAAATAAATCATAAATGTCTAGAAAGGTCTCTAAATGGGTGTTCAAGCCCTCTAGAGCTAAGCCCCTAAACTATGAGGCTTTAACCATTGAAATAATTCTATGATAGAACTTAAAGTCATTAGCATTGACCCGATGCCTAATTATGCTAGCTAAAGGTCAATTATTGTTTCCATTATTTTGGCTTAATTATAAGTAACTATAATGTTCCATCGCTATCGATTCAAATTTCGTCTAAATTTTATCTTGACTAATGATTTCCACTTTACTAGATGTACGTCCTTGAGTTTTATTCCTAAGTTTTTGCAAAATGATTTCCACTTTCCTTGATTTTTTTTCCTATGTTTTTGCATAATATGTTCTAGCTCTAGATTAAAACTTAATTACTTAGAATTTTAGCCACAAGTATTCATATAAAGATAATGAATGAACTAATTAAAAAATAAAAAATAAAGAAAAATAATAATAAATAACAATAAAAGAAAATTCAAACAAGGAAAGTAAAAAAAAATCTAAGTAAAGAAAAAATGCAGTAAGTACTCAAGAAAAGAAATAAATAATAAATAATAAAAACAAAAAAATACACTCTCAACTAGTTAACACTGATCTCTCTTTAGTATTACTAGTGGAGATTTTTGGCAATAGTGTTAAAACTTATGGTCTTTCTACATTAATCCTTTTATCACAATTTTAAGCTAAGACCAACCTAAGACAAGTGTACTTATCAACAAGTAATACAATGGTTGTATGTGAGTCCAAAGAACATTCCGACAAAGGTTTATTATTACTACTAAGTCAATCAGCATGTAATTATCTACAAAATTGTAATTTAATTGATTAACTAAATTAAACAGCTAAATTTAACAAGTTTTTCAATCTATGTAAAAGAATTCTAAATTTCAATTATTTCTTTTTCCAATCCTGAATGTATAGCTATAATTATGTTAGCTATGGTTGTATGGCTTAATTTATGATATCTTCTCTAATGCAAGACATAACTATAATTAAGAAAATACTTTATCTTTACTGATTTTATTCCTTTATTTGAAGATTCAATGAACTTAAGTAATAGGAATAAATTTCAAAAAGTTCAATTCTAAAATCCCTTTCTAGAATTATGACCCTTACAATTAATCAATATTTGGTCATTCACTAATTTAAATTACATTTTTTTACTGATTTTTTTAATAACTGTGGTAGATTTCATATATCCTTAATTATTTAATAGTCTATTTTATATGTCCAGTCTAAAATAGATTATTAAACACTATAAATATTAGCACATAATTCAAAGTTTATAACTCAAATAAGTCATCTACTCATATATCCTTAACTATTAAACAATTTAGCTACACATATTAATCAATAAATATAAGAAATTAATTGTAAAGTACATATTTGTTAATTAAAACAGAAAGAGTGAAGAATATAAACAAAATTAGATTCCAATTTGAATTCTAATTACTAACCACATTGATCCACTCTTTGAAATCTTTAAAAACAATTTTTTGTACTTATTACAATAAATTGAAGAGAAAATATAAAGAAAACCTAACTCCATGAAAACTAATGCTGAGACTACTCTTATGAATCATTAAAAGTGTCTTAACAAACTCTCCAAAAGATGTTTAAGTATGTCTTGGAAAGTGTAGGTCAATATAAGGAATGATGGGTCCAAATTTCCCTTAAAATATATGTTAGAACACACCTATAAAGACATCAGCAACCCTCGAATTCAGTGATCAATGACGCTGTTTAAAGCTCACATTATTTTTCTATCGATGTAATAGTCTTCAACAGTCATTTTTGTTCCATAATTCCACCATTAAAATATAATGTTATTATATAAAGTCAACTATAACGATGATGAAAATGAGAGAGCAATAGCATTGTTAAAAACCCACGTTAATCTTTTAAAGAAATGCCTATATTTCGTTTTTTTTTTTTGTGAAAAAACCTTATTCCTTTGACATAAACCTACATTTTAATTAATAATACATATAAATTTGACAATTTAACATCAAAATAGGAATAAAAAGTCAAATTATGTTCTAAAATCCTATATATTACACCGTATCACCTAGCACTCCCCCTCAAATTAGAGAGTGAATTTCAGGGAGTAACAACTTGCATTTGTTGATAGAAAAAGGTTCTCCCCAAAGGTTTTATGAATACATCTACAAGTTGCTCAACTAAAGGAACATATTCATTTGTGACTGAACCATCTCAAATCTTGTCATAAGTAAAATGAGAATTTACTTCTATGTATGATTCTTTTATGAAATATGAGATTAGCTACAATATGCAGAGTTGCTTTATTTTTCCAATACAATAATTCTGGCTTCAAATGCAATATCCTTAAATATTTCATTAGTGATCGTAACCAAGATAACTTACAATACGTGCTATTCATATCTCTATATTTAACTTCTCCTAAGGACACATAAATATTCTTTTGTCTTTTTATCTCTAAAAAATAAGATAAGATTAAAAAACACACATACACACATACACACAATAACCTGTAGTTGATTTTTGAGGCATTGAATAACCCCTCGAATTGAACCCCAAAAAGGCGTGTAAAGATAAATTGTTTTATGAAGGAAAGAAAAAACCTTGATCTTTATTATTATTTAAATATTATAATATAAGTATGGTAACTTCCATATGAGGTTTATGTAGAGCATGAGTGAATATGCACAATATGGGTATCATATTGGTAATATTGAGATGGGTAATCCTTATTAGCTTTGATCTTTAAATCATCCACTTGTATTCGATCAGGAGACACCATATATCTTAAGAATAGTAGTTTGCTTGTAAAGAAGTTGTACTTCCTAACGTTAATGTACAATTGATTTTTCTATAAAGCTATTAACACTTACCTTAAATGCGAGAAATCTCAAAGTGACTATAAACTAGTACATCATCAAAATATATAACAACAAATTTATCAATGAATTCCTTTAATATATATTTCATCAACTACATATATGTACTAGGAGCATTTGACAAGTCAAGTGGCATCACTAACCACTCATACAACCCCTCATTTGTTTTGAATGAGATCTGTCGCTCATCTTCAAGCCTAATCTAAATCTGAGGGTAGCAATTCTTTAAATCAATATTTGAAAACCACCTAATATGATGCAATCTATCCATCATGTCATTCAGCTTAAGGATTAGGAACTTGTATCTCAAAGTAATCTTATTTATGGCTTTGCTATCAATACACATCTCTTAACTCCCATCCTTCTTCAAAATCTCTATAAATCCTTTTGATAACAGTTTCTTCATCTTCTCTTTTAAGATCTTGTTCTCCTTCACCTTTATACTATAATATGGAAAATTCAATAGATTTACCCCTAGAATGAGATCAACCAAGTGCTATATGTCTCTCATGAAGCAACTCATCAAGAATCTCTTCAAACATGAAATCTTTAAACTCCTTTACTAAAGGTCTATAGAGTGCTATTCCATTTGCAAGTCAGCCCTATTCACCAATACCTATTTAACCACAAATGCATAAATCTACCTTATTTCTTTATTCTAAGCCTCAAACTCCAAAAAATAGACAAGAACACATTCCCTTTAGACGAGGTTGCCTTGGTCGACTTTACCCTCTAACATTTCAGAAAAAAGTTTAACTTGCCTCTTAACAATTTTTTAAAATATTACTTTGTCTCCTAACATTTATAAAATGGTATAATTTATCCCTTAACTTTTGCAAAAATAGTAAAAATTACTCATGTAACACTAATTTCAACAAGATTTTATTAGTTAATTGTTAACTTTATTAAAATTTTATTCATTAACCATTAGTTAACTATTAGGGGTAATTAATAGAAATTTAATGGAATTAGCGTTAAAAGAGTAATTTGTTCAATTTTGCAAATTTTAGGAGGTAAATTATATATTTTTCAAATGTTATGAAACAAAGTATACTATTTTATAAACGTTAAGAAATAAAGTGATATCTATAAAAAAGTTAAGAGGTAATATAAATATTTTTCCAAACTTTAGTGAGCAAGTTATACCTTTTGTGTAGTTGAAAGTCTTCACTCTTCCGTTCTTGTCATCTAACATCCTGTATCTCTATTATCCTCCCATTCTTTTGTTTTGGCCTATTTGTTGAACTCTATTCTTATTTTCCTTAACTACAATTTTTTGAATAACGGAAGAAGATAATTGTTCTTCAATCTGAATGAGAGAAGGCAGTTAATATGGATAGGCAGTTCGGTTCATAATTATAAAATCTTAAA
>JAOXYD010010557.1:0-15169 GCA_028565735.1 Pinacopodium congolense | reverse complement strand
TTATTTTAATTAAAATTTTAAATTTAATGTTTCCTCATTTTAAATTTTAATCATATCTTTAAATAATTTTTTTTCAATTTTTTATATTTTTAAAGTGCAATCTTTACATTAAAGTCGGGTCAATTCAGGTTAATAAATCGGGTTAATTCGGGTTCGAGTGAAAACAGGTTCGGGTCAATTCGGGTTCAAGTGCATTCGGATTTGGGTCTATTAGGGTCGGGTGAAATCGGGTTCAGGTGTGATTGGGGTTGAGTTATCTTAGATTCATATGAAATCGGGTTCGGGTTCGGGTTCAGATTGTTGACTTTTTTTGTCAAATCGGGTTAGGTTAGGTATGGTCCAGGTCAAGTTATCAGGTCGGGTCTATTTTTGACATCCCTATTTATAAGTTAGGTACCTTTTACAATATAGCAAAAAGAGTTTTAGATGTTTGCAACAATTTTAAAATATGTTGCTAAAAATTAATATAATGTAACAATTTTTAAAATGTTGCCTTTAATAATATAAAAAATAACAACAATAATAATTTGTTACTATATATTGAAAAAAGTAACAAAATCAAAATTTTTTTGCATTAAAATGCTATATATGCAACAACTAGAATTGTTACTATTTAAAACAACTTTAAGCAATGACTAAAGTGTTGCTCTTTTAGATTGTATATTCATATATATATTTATATATATACATATAGTTGTATTATCTTCAATATTTAGACGAATATATCATACAATTTTAAAATTTAAATTTGTTAAATAATTTATTTAAAATATGTAATTTATAAAAATATTATATGCATATAATAATTTATTAGTATATATTTTAAAATAATAAATCTATGTTCTAAAAATATAAAAAATATGCTCATGATATAATAAAATAAATGATAATATTTCTTCATATTAGTTTTCATTGTCAAAAAAATAAATGATAATATTATAACCTATTAATATTTAGTTAAAAGGATAAAAGTATACATAAATTTGGTGTGTTTTTGTTAATGAAAGGAAACAAATTCTCAAGACTAAAGTGATAAGAAAACGTCATCGTTTAGAAGTTAAGGGTACTTGGTTGATAAAAGGTTACTTTGCTCCTCAACATTTTAAAAATAGTTCAATTTGTCCCCAAACATCTTAGGAGGTACTACTTTACCTCATAATGTTTGTAAAATAGTTTAATTTGCCTTTTGAACCTTTACTAAGTTAACTTTTCTATTAATTAACTGTTAATAACACGTATATAAGATGCCAACATCAAAATATGAGAGCCAAATATAATATTGAAGTAGATTTTTTTAAAATATAAAATTATGACATAATTTAAATTTGAAATAAATAAATATTAAAATAATAATTTTTTTTAAAATCCACATAAATATTATTTTTAGATTCCACATTGACATGTCAGTATTTTACGGGTGCATAGTTAATAATTGATTAACGAAAAGTCAAGTTAATAAAAATTTAAGGAGTAATTTATACTATTTTACAAATGTTAAGAAATAAAATAATTCTTTTTAAAATTTTAGAAGAAAAATTAAACTATTTTATAAATATTATAGAACAAAATAATACATATTAAATGTTATGGATGGAGCAACTAAGGCTATGTTTAGTTTTGATTTTATTTTTTATTTTGATTTTATATTTTTCTAAATACAAAAATTTATAAAAAAAATACACTAATACAACATAAAAATCGATTAAAAAAACACAATAACTAATACAAAAATACATCAACCACACAAAAAAACAAAAACAAAAATTGACAAGCCAACTAAACCTTTTGCCTTCTTTATTCAAAATTGCTAAGTCTGTATGAACTGAAAACAGTGACATATATCGCGTTGTCGGGGGAATGCCGAGGCTTGCCTTGAAAACAGAAGACCAAGTTTTCTGTCGAAGAGGAACAAGAAGATGACTAAGGAGAAGAATAAGCTCCAAAAACGCTTTCAGTTCTCCCTCTCTTGAAGATTTGTGGTAAATCAAATTGAATCTTGCTTAGATCTGGTTAGTAATTCTATTGACAGAGTGGGTATTAGGGATTTGATGAGATTTACCAATTCGATATAGGAGGGGTGTTCCTTTCCGCTATTCCTCTGCCTCCACCATCGACATGCTCAAGCAACGAATTCTCTCAGATTGACCCAAAGGTGATTTTTTTTTTTAGTTTCTGGTCTTGGCTATGTCTTAAATACCTGGTTTCCATTTCGATTTGTGAAAAATATACTTACTGTCTTTTGCTTATTGTTGCATCTGGTTACTGACATCGACTGGAGTTCTTATAAAGCTTTCTGCTGTTATTTTTGCTAACTGTTGTTTGTGCTTTGCGTCCCTATTTAGGCTGTTGTGTTTGTTTTCAGTTGCCTCGTTATGTCTTGTGTTCTGTTAGATGGTTATTACCGTCTTGACTCTGTTTCTAGCCTTTGCTCACTGATCTTTTCCCCTGCCTCCTTTGTACATTAATCTAGCCTTTTGTGGCTTATTATTTAATTTTATAGTCTTTACAAAAAAGTTGTGAAAAATTTAAAAGTATAAAAATATGGACAAATTTTTGTTTAATGAATATGGGAGTTATAATTGATTCCTATTTATCTACTTCTATCCATGTAGAGAGGAAAGAAGCGGTTGTATTCTGCCATAGATTTTATTTGGTATACTGCCAGAAGCTCTGTTTTTTATTACTAGGGTATAACTTTATATGGTTCTAATGAACCATTTACTAAACAATCAAATTTGGTTTTTGATTTGAAGCTGTGGCAAGAATTCTGGTTCAATGTGATCCCTTAGATAATATTTTGAAAATTAAAAACAAAAATTGCTAAATAAATTTCTGTATATGTTGAATGTTTATTCTAGAATTTGCAAATTGTCTGTATAGGAGTGAATATCATTTTGACTTAAGTTTCTTTTTTTGATTCTGTTGTAAAAAAGTTAAAATTTTCCTCAATTATGTATATGATTTTGCCTTATAGGTAGAACAATGACTCCTAAGGCAGCGGATGAAGCGAAATTCATATGTTTTGGTAAACTATTAGATAACAACAATAATGTACGTTGTTGTACAGCCATCTCTTACTAAAACCAAAATAGGTATTCTCCATCTTCATCAATCATATTTCCATTTGCAGTGTTATATACATGATGGTAGGTTTTTTATAGTGGTTAATGAGTCAAAGGCTGATATGAAGTTGTAGAACGTATGGTATAATTGTTACATTAATTGATAAATAATATATTTCTTTACATTAATTGATGTCTCATCATTCTTTTGTTTATTTCTTTCTTTTTAATCATGATTTCACTTCCTTATTTTATGCTGGTAAAAATATTTTTTGATCAAGTAATTTAGAATGTATAATCCAATTCCTCTTTAATCTTTTCCTAGGATGACAAACCACTAAACAAAATACATATACTTAAAACTTTTGTTTACATGGTTCATAGACTAATGTAATTTGCTCAATTTGATATTTGAACACAGGATTCTTGTTCGAGTCAAGAGGGGAGATTCAAATGGCACTTCTTATATGACCCCAAGGCATTATACCAATTCCCTCCAACAAATAATATGGTTTGTCTATGATTTTCTATTATGCTAAAGATTATTTGGGTTTTTGGTCACATATAAGTGTTGTTTATTTATGTTACTTTTCCCTTATCATGTTTACAGGTAATTGTAACAAGGACTGTTGGTAGATACCTTAAAAGAATGTTGAAAAGGACTCTAGAAAAGAACTTGTTGCAGCAGTGGGAGGCTACACTTACAACGTACTGTATAGATATCAATAAATCATACCTTATAGTTATGTATTATATCCAAAATACCTAACTAAAATACATATTTGTTGGCTATTGTATTTTGAATACGTTAAAAGACTGAATTCTACAAATTTATATTATTATTATTATATTTTGAATATGTTAAATGATTTAAAGAAACATTTTTTATTTTGTTGTCTAATTAAAAAATTATGTAGCTTTATATCTATAACAGCTTCACTTTATTTAACGAAACTAATTTCGTTGCCTTAATGATAAGACAACAATAATTGTACTTATAGTAATTATTTTACCTGTTGTCTAAAGTTTTTTTTTAGTAGTGTTATTTACTCAAAAGAAAAAAATTAGGTACTTTTTAACATTAATAATATTTAAAAGGCACAACCTACTATTCCAAACATAATACCTCTTTAAAATGATGTTTAAATAACCATTTGTTATTATGTGTTTATTCCAATAGCAAGAAGTCAATTGTATTAAAAGTGTTCTAGTGAAAACACGGATAAATTTAAAGAAAGCTAGCACCAAAGGCAAAATTGTGGTGAAGTGAGGAAATGTAGGTTGTTAATAGTGCCTAATAGGAGCTCACTAAAATATTAAGATAGAAATATGTTCAGAAGGAAGTAATGAAGGGAACCACAAAGGTTGGTGATAATCCTTAAAAGATTGATTTTTTTTAGAGTGGTGAGAGTTGAAGTTTGTTAGGTTTTGCTCCTTTGTTTCATGGCCTCTTAGTCTTCCCCAACCCTTCCTCTTCCAAACCTTTAATCCCTTCAGTCAAACCTTTCATCGCCCTTCTCTTCCCCACCTCTGCCCGGTCCATTGTTTGGTTCCCAAACCCCGTCTCTTTCTTCGTTAGAGAAAACCCTTATCCAACCTTTTCCTCGTTTTTGCCCTATCTGGGTTCTCAAAATCCTAACCTTTCTCCGACTCTGCCCCTTGCTTTAATCCCAAACACTAATTTATTGCAACCTTCTCCAAATCGTAACCCTAATCCTATAAATACGATCCTATCTTCAATGATTCCTATCGCCTCTCCAATTATCACTCAAGTTTCTTTAACTCCTTTCAATTCGAATGACCTAGCCAAGTCTACATGAAAGAACTAGCTCAAATCCCTTTACCGCAAGCTTCTGTTCCTTCTTTTAACTCGATTGAACTATCTAGCTTTGGCGTCAACGAATGAGAATTGCTACCCTTACCTAAGACTTGGAAATCAGTCGTTTCCAATGTCAAGTAGACACATCCGAAGTTCGATCTATTATATATTTCCCTCCAGAGATGGAGGATGGTCAGATTGTGGTGATTCCACCTTTTGGGTTGTAAAGAGAGGAATGGCAAGATTCAGGATTGTTCTCATAGGTTTTTTCATTGGAAAATGATCGGCCTATCCAGTTGTCCAAGGTACTCTTTCAAAATCCTGGTTACCTTATGGTCTAATTGAAACTCTTATAATTGGTTTAAATCAGTTGCTATTTAAGTTTAATTTTAAGGATTTTATGAAGTTAGTTCTAGAAAAAGGTCAATGGAACATATAAGGGAAACCGTTATTTATGAAGAAATAGAGCTTAAATGCAAGTATCCATGACGAAATCTGTTCTGCTCTATTATGGATTTGTTTCCAGGACATTCTAGGAGAATACTAGAACAATGAGGGTTTTAACTGCATAGCAAATTCGGTTGGAAAGCCATTAATGCTTGACTCCTAAACCATAAATTTGTCGAGAACCAGTTATGCTAGAATGTGTGTTGAAGTGGATTTTAACCATTCTTGGCCAAGTAGTTTCAAGTTAGATACTTATAACAAGATCAGTGAGTTATTTTTCAAAGAGATAAAGGTGAAATCTGAATGGAAACCTGACCAACAAACATAAAGAAAGGATTGGAGACCAACAGGTAGGCTTTTTGAAATTGGTACACAAAAGGACTTACTGATCCCAAAGAAACAGAAGCCTAAAAAAACTGATCAGGTAGTAGAACTTGTCGAGAAATCTAAACTTGTAAAGGAAATGGAAAGTAGATTCTCCTTTAAGAAGGGAACAATGTTTAGCCCCAAAAGGAGAAAATTCACACACCAATGTAAGCAATCCAAAATTTCTTTAAATAGGGCAAACTTCTCAAGGAGATCAATTTGATTTTCATTTCCCTTATTCCAATGAATGCAAATCCTTCCAGTGTCACCGATTTCAGACCTATTTCTTGTTGTAATATGATCTATATGCCCTTTCTAAAATCCTTGCTAATAGTCTTATAAACATGCTTCCTTACATAATTATTTCTAACCAATCTGCTTTTATTAAAAATCGTCATATTGGGGACAATATTCTTTTGGCTCAAGAAATCTTCAGGAATTATCACCGGGAAAATGGTCATAAAAGATGTGCTTTTAAAATTGATCTAAAAAAAGCCTACGATTTTATTCATTTAGATTTTTTAATTTATGTTCTTTAGGCCATAGGTTTTCCTCTTCCTTACATTCTTTGGGTTGAGGAATGCATTTAATCCCCCTCTTAGGCTGTTATGATAAATGACACTCCTTCCAAATGGTTTAGAGGTAGTTTTGATCTTCGCCAAGGTGATCCCCTATCACCTTATCTCTTCATTCTGTGTATTGAGGTTTTCTCTAGAAGTCTTACTTCCACTATAGAGAGGTCAACCGATTTTACTTTTCACTAGAAGTGTTCTAAGCTTAAATTATCTCATCTATTGTTTTCTGATGACTTGTTACTATTTTGTCATACTGATCTGAATTATGTGAAAGTATTGTTTGATTTCCTTCATTCATTTTCTACTTTCTTTGGTCTGGATATGAATTTGTAGAAAAATAAGTTTTTCCTATCCCTAAATCTGGGAAGTTTTGTGTAGTTTTTATCTCAATCTACAAGGTTTCACCATGGTGATCTACACATTAGATATATGAGCTTACCTCTTCTAATTGGTAGAATTTCCAAACGATATTATCTTCCCCTCCTGGAGAAAATAAATGATAGAGTCAAAATTTGGACTAATCAGACTCTTTCCTATGCTGGGAGGCTTTATCTGATCAACTTTGGGCTCTTCACCTTCCAAATCTACTAGTCTATTCACTTCTTTCTTGCTTCTTCAGACTTAAAGGACATTGAAACTAAGCTTAGAAATTTTTTGTGGTCAAGTGCTCTCAATTCTAATCACTGTGCTAAAGTAAATTGGAGACATATTTATATGCCTACGAAAGAGGGTGGGTTAGGCCTTAAGCACTTACCTTCCTAGAATAATGTCTTGTTAGTCAAATGAATTTGGTTTTTCTTTAATGACATTGAGACTTTGTGGGTTAAATGGGTTTATACCATTATTTTAAGTTGAAAAAATTTCTGGTCTGCTAAACTGAATTATAACAGCTCTTGGAGCCAGAGAAAATTACTACAAGTTAGAGACCTCATTAGGAACCAATTCAGAATTAGGATAGGAAATGGGATTTCTAATCTTTTATGGTAGGATCCTTAGCATTCGAGTGGCACTCTCTTGGAGCTTATTATTCCGAGACTAATCAATGGCTCTGACTTACACATGAATGCAAAATTCTTAGACATAACCCAAGACAATCCCTGGTGTTGAGAAGAATCCTCTAATGAGACAATTCAGAACCTTGCTCCTCTGTCCTACCAGCCAGTGAGTTCACAAATGGATAGACCGGAATGGATAGCTAGCCATACGAAAGACTACACAAACTCCTCTACTTAAAAAGTTTTAAGATCTCCGAATTCTTGTGTTCCTTGGTACAAGCTAGTATGGCATAAGAGAAATAGCTCAAGAAGTTCTTTAATTCTTTGGCTAGCTTTTCTTAATAAATTTCCAATAAGAGATAAACTTCTCTTTTCAAACTTTCCAAACTTCTATTCCCTTTGTTTTACAGATAACGAAAACCTTCACCATTTGTTTTCTGAATGTTATTTTTCAAAAACAGTG
This sequence comes from Pinacopodium congolense, assembly GCA_028565735.1. NCBI lineage: Eukaryota > Viridiplantae > Streptophyta > Magnoliopsida > Malpighiales > Erythroxylaceae > Pinacopodium > Pinacopodium congolense. The sequence continues at coordinate 7,442 of JAOXYD010010557.1, read as the reverse complement.
TGGATGAATATTTCAAACTATTTCCAAATTTCCTTGATAATCCTTCAAAACCTTCCAGCCATCCTTAATTGGTTTTGTCACTCACCAAACTACAAGAATCTTGATATTAATCTTTTGCTTAATATTCTTGCCACAACTGTCTATATCCTTTGGCAAGAATGAAACAACTGTACCTTTAAAGATGTAGCCTTGAAGGTGGTGAGAATTTTTGAAAAAGGGTTCTTCACATTATGGAAATTCTGAGAGCAAACACTAATGAGAGGTAATTTTATGTTCGGGTTTTGTGTTTTAGTTACTAACTTTTTTTTTGCAGGTTTGGTGTGTTTCCTAGTTTATCTTGACAAAGGTAAGCAGCCTTTTATTCTTAGCAGGAAGAAAGGAGAAGGCTTGAGCAGGCCATATCCAACTTGGAATGAAAGGGCTGACTCTAATTTTGTATCCTATTATAACAGGAGGAGAAAGGTAGCTAAGAAAACAACCCTTCTAATCTAGTCTCAACCATTAAAATCTATTTCTGATGAAGCTTCTTCTTCAGCTTTAGATTCTACTATACCAAGTTTTAATAAGAAGCCTCGATTTTTTGAGTGTATGGAAGACCTCATTAACTTCCACATATTGTATAACCCAAGTTAGTTTCGTGGGAAGGTTCCTAGAGGGTGTGGTTGAAATCCTCAATAAATTATCTTGACAAAGTGAAATCTAAGAGGTCAACTTAGTAAGCAAGCTTCTTCTTTATTTGGCATTAAACTATAGCTTCTTCTTCTTCTTCTATTTTCACTGCTCTGTTTTCCTTAAGTTTTGACAGTGTGCTGCCAGTTTTGTCTCTTGGTAGCTGCTCTTCCCTATTCTGGTTACTTCGACTTGGTGTTGGGTTTTGGCTTTGTCTTTGTTTTTTACCAGTTTTGGTAGGTTTTCTTTTTCCTTTTAGTAGTTTTGGGTGTTGTCCAATCGACTTGGAACTCTTGTATATAATTGCTTCTTTTGATTCATCTACTAATTTATATAAAAAAAAATCCTCAAAAGATTCCACATAGTAATTTTGAAAAGGCAAGAGTATAGTCCAAATTTAGATTGGAAAAGAAAGGACGACATAAGAACTATCAACTTATGCTTATTTGAGACAACACAAAGCAAGAAGATAAGACCAATAAAAGGTTAAGAGATTATTTTGAAATTTAATTAATGTAAAAAAAAAACAGTCAGCAAGGTGGCCTTGATGCCTCACTGTAAATGCTCAAAACTCTACAAGGTGTTCAAATTTACACAATAAAAGACCATTTGTAAAAGCTGGTAAGAGGTAAAGCATGGCTAAAAAAACCCTTATATAACTTAAAATATTTAGTTGAATAAGAAGTTGGATTTTTTATGAATGCAACACTATCCCCACTTATAAGAATGATAAATTTAAGTTTTCTCAAACTCTCAAGGTGTTAAACTGGTACAATCTGGCAATAGTCATAACACAATTAGTAGTGTTAAATCTAAGAGCTTCTATAATTTTCAATCCTACATTAATATTTATACCTAATACAATAAAGATCAATAATGGAATCTAGCATCCTATATTTTTTAATAATTTGGCCCAATAATGCAAAATAGGACAAGATGGAGTTGCTGCAGCCCAACCCAAATAGTTTGAGTTAGAACTTTGTTGTAATGACTATTCAAAGTCCAAAATAATTATGCTAGTTTGTATAAACCAATGAATTTAGATCCTAGTTTAGCACTTCTTCATTCTTTGATTGATTTTTAATTAAAATTTGAAGTCATAAATGATAAAACAAAAGTAAAATTCTTGAGAACTTTTTCTATATTCCATTCCTCTAAAAGTTTACCATATATTCACATCAATAACACATCAAATCTCTTAAATTTAGGGCCCAATATGGTAATAATCTAAATTTAATTACAAAAGATTATACACAGCTAATTATAAAATTAGTGAGAGGAAATTGAGGAAAACTAATGAGAAAATTAATGATTATATTAACGCCCCCTTTAAATTAATGCAGGTAAGTCGAATAGCATCAATTTTCCACTAAGAAACTTGTGTCGCTGGTAAGGCATTACTTTGTAAAAACATCAGCAACCTAAAGATTAGTATTGATATGTGGAAGAGTAATAATATTACAATTGAAAGCCTCCCGAATGTAATGACAATCCATTTTTATGTACTTTGTTTGCTCATAAAATACTGGATTGGCAGTAATTTGAATGTCACTAGTATTATTAGCATTAAAATAAGTGGGGTTAGCTTGAGGGGATCCAAGTTCAAAAAGGAGACTACGTAACCAAATGATTTCATAACATGCTGTAGACATAGCCTTATATTCAGCCTTTACTGAAGACTTAGACACACAATCTTACTTCTTACACTTCCAAGAAATCAATGCATCACTAAGAAATATGCACCATTCTGTTGTAGATCTTCTAGTATCCAAGAAGCCAGCCCAATTTGCATCCCTGTATATAGTCAATTGAAGAGAAGTTCCTGTTGAAAATAATAATCCATAAGTAGGTGGACCAATCAAATATGAAATAATATAGTTAACTACAACAAGATGAAGATGTTGAGGTGATTGCATAAATCTACTGACTATGTGGACAACATGGGAGATATCAAGCCTTGTGATAGTTAGGTAGCTAAGACTTCCAACTAGCAGCCTATAAAGTTCACCTTCATCTTTTCGATATTTCACATTTACCTCCATTAGTGTATCAACAAGATCCACATTCTTTAAACTAGCTAAGTTAATAAGGTCTTTGAAATATTTATGTTGATTTAAAAACAAACCATGCTTTTGAAAATGCACCTATAAACCCAAGAAATGAGTGACATTTTGAAGATCTTTCATATGAAATGTATTATGTAGCATATGTTGAAGCTTAATCATTAACTCCTTATTATCACCAGTGATGACAATACTATCAACATATACTAAGAGAATAACCATACCTGTGGTTGTCTTATTAAAAGAGAGATGAATCATGAGTTCTTTGCATGAAAGAGAAATTCAAAAGAGTGCTGCAAAACTTCTTAAACTAGGCTCTAGGAGCTTGTTTTAGCCCATACAAAGGTCATCATAACATACATACCTCATGTAGAGAAATAAGGGTGATACCAGATGGAAGTTTCATGTAAACTTTTTCTTTTAAATCCCCATGCACGAAAGCATTTTTTTCATCCATTTAATACAAGGGCCAGGACTTAGAGGATGCAATGCAAGAATTGTTATTATTGTGGTCATCGTAGCAACTAGAGCAAATGTTTCTCCATAGTAAAGACCATATTCTTATTTATTTCCTAAAGTAAGTAACCTAGCTTTATATCTATCTAAAGAGCCATCAGATTTGAGTTTCACATTATAAACCCCCTACTTCCAATTGGCTTGACAATTAGAGGATGAGGGACAAAAGCTCATGTGTAATTTTCATTAAGTGCTTGGATCTCATCTTCCATTTCTTGCCACCAACACTCATGTTCCATTGCTTGTTTATAACAAGAAGGAATGCGAATAGAAGTCAAAGTTGTAGACATAGATATAGGAGATGGAAAAACATACAATTTGGAGGCTTATCAGTTCTAGTACTTCTTCGAAGAGGAGCTGGTTCTTCATTAACAAGTAGAGTAGGATCAGATGTCACAAGAAGATTTGGAGAAATCTCAATGGGACTTGGTGGAGGATTATTTGCTTAAGGAGGGGGTCTTCGATAAACATGGCTAGGTTTAAATCTTTCAATTAAGATTGGGGATTTTGGGAATTGTGGTAGAAGGGAAACTGAAGGAGATTCTAATGCATTTTATATGTTAATAGGCTGTTATACTACATGTAGAGTGTTCAAGAAGGGCTGGTTTTCGAAGACAATCACATTATTAAAGACTTAAATATAATGAGCATAAGGATCATAGCAAAGGAAACCTTTTTGAGTGCTAGCATATCTTAAAAAAACATACTTGACAACTTGAGCAATAAGTTTAGTTCTCTCATGTATTGGAAGATGAACAAAACACACACATTTGAAATTATGGAGATCTGAGTGATCTAGATGATGCACAAATAGGTGAAGATAAGGTGAATCACTATTTAAAATGGGAGAAGGTAAACTATTTATAAAGTAAACAGTAGTAGACAAAGCTTTACACCAGAAACAAGGTGGAACAAATGAATCAATTAAAATAGTCCTAACTACATCAAGAAGGTGGCAATTTTTCTTTCAACCACACTATTTTGTTGTAGTATGAAAGGACAAGTATGTTGTGATATAATCCCATGACTTTGGAGGAAAGATTGAAATTCATTTGATATGTATTCACCACTAGAATTTGATTGCAAAATTTTGATTTTTGTTAATAATGATGTCTCAATTAAAGCATGAAAGAGCTTAAACACAGAGAAAACCTCACTTTTAGATCTAAGAAAGTAAACTCAGGTAAAGAAAGAGAACTCGTTGATGAATATGATAAAAATATTTGTAATTTTCATTTGAAATCATTGATGCCACTCCCCAAACATCAGTATGTAGGGTTATGTGCAATGGAAAGAGAAGAGTTTTGCTTTTACCAAGTTTGCAAGGTTCACATTTAATACTAACGTCATCAACAAATGTTGAGTTTTTATTGCCAAGTAAACTGGATTTGAACAACATACGAAGAACATGAGAATTGGGATAGCCTAAATGCCTATGCCACACCTGATTATCACAATGATCAGTGTTACAAGTAACAAAATTGAACAAAAAAAATGAGAAGTTAGAAGCAAAGGAAAAAGTTGCCTTATTTTAGGTCCTTGTGTGATCATCTTCCCGAACACTTAATCTTGCACAACACAACCATATTTCAAGAATTGAACATTATAGTTATTGTCAACCAATTTCCAATTGATATAAGGTTAGTGGAAAAATTAGGGAACATAAAAACATTGTTTAAAAAGGCTAAAATATCACCAACATATGTGATAGGTATGGAATTTCCATCAGCAGTGTGAATTCTAAGGTTTCCTTTATATTTTTGGACATTATTAAGTGATGTTAAATTATTGGTCATGTGGTTTGACGCACTAGAATCAAAATACCAAGGTTTAGAAGATAAAGATTTGTTAATCTGACCCTTTAATTTTAAGCAATTCTTGAGCTCTCTACAAAATTATAATCCAAGTGATTTAGTAGTTGCTATACAATTTCACAATTCCATATGGGTTTGACATTTTAAAGTCTTAAAAATACTCTGTTTTATTACTTGTTGATCGGTACACTGACCTAGTGTTGGTTTGAATTGAATTAGAATAGTATGTTAATTTATTAATTTATTTGAGCTTACTTAGTGTTAAATCAACGCTCAGCAAGTGTAAATGTAAATGCATGAAGATGCATTGTTGTTATAAGAATGATCAAAAAAATATTTGCGCCATTTCATAATTGATTAATAATTAAACAAAATCTGGTAAAATCCCTTTCTCCATAAGCTAGAACTTAGAAAAAGAAGGAAGGAATCATGGGAGCGACTGGTAGTAGAGAACATCAATGAAGAGCTATGAGCAGGTGGCACTAGGTGGTTCTCTACTACTGTTGATAGATGTTTGGCTGGCGACTATTGAGGGAAGTGGCATGAATATGGTTGGATAGTGAAAGTTTAAGGTTGTCCACTGATGGTCGATGGTGACAATGGCAAAGGCCCTTATGTTGGTGGAGTGGCAATAGGAACGGTGGCAGAAGGAGACATTGGTAGTGAGTGTCAGTGACAAGAGATGTTGCAAGTAGTGAAGTAGCAATTACAGTGTGGGGGGTGGGGGGCGGCTACAGACGGTAGTAGCTAAGGTTTTATCATAATATGGTTAGGTTATTTCTAAGTAAAAGAAGACCTTTTTTTGGAAACCGGATAAGGTATCCTAAGGCTAGGATAAGAGTTGTTTAGGTGATAACCAATGTTGATATTAGGAGTCACTTTTATTTTTATTTTGCTTTCCTCTTATCCGATTGATTCAATTATGTTTGACCTAAGATTTTCTAATACTTAATTACCCTCTCTAAGGGCATAATTAGTTGCCTTTAGTTAAAACAAATTAGAATCAATTATGTTATCTCTCTATTTACACAACCTTTCCTAGCCATTTAACTAGATGTTAAGTAATCATATAGGTAATTTAAATAAATAGCCAAGATCTCTCTTCAATAACTTGAAAAACCTGAATATTTATAGGTCTATTGGGAGCTAACTCTCGTTGCACTACCCAACACAAATGCCCAAGCTCACCCTCTTAGTTTATTATAAGGTATATGCATAATAAATATCACAAGCATCCATTCATTGAATCAACAGGAACATAGTTCACAAAAGAGTTTAAGAGTAACTCCTAAAAAATGTTTAGCCACTAGTAATAATAATAAATCTATCAACATCCATGTTTTCTATACTAAAAAGTAATAAAGGGAAGAAGAGAAAAACTAAATGAAACTTTAAAGTCCTCCTCTGCACTTTAAGAGAGATGGGAAATCTAGATGTGTTAGTCTCTTTTTGTTTCCCAAGGAAGATAGTGTTTCTTCTTTTGGATGGCCACTTAAACCCTTAAAGTTGCCTCCTTTTGATGTCCCTTTTTGATTTATCAAGGATCCTAGGATTTTAAGCCCTTATATATATATATCCAAAAGAGGGTCAACAACTTAAAATCTCCTGTTTGACTTGCAAAATAGGCCAACTCCACTACCACCATCGTGGACATTTGCTTGATAGCTTTATGCATCCTCAACTCTTTTGACCATAATTTCTTGTTCGGAGCTCAAATTAACTTGAAATATGAACTAAAAGCTCCTGACATGTTGATCTTCCTCCCCACCAAATTTCATAGCCATCTAAGTTCTACAAGTATGCCCAGTGGATCATCCAAATCACCTACAACACCTCTAAATATGAGAATCTAAGGCCTGCAAAACCAATAATCAAAGTGTTTTAATCCATCCCTCAAACAAGCTCACATTCCACCCTTAAACAATAGATAATAAAGAAAAACAATTAAATACCTAAAAGATCATGAAAATATGTAAAAAGTGCAAAAGATCCAAATAAATAATGGTAAAACACACAAAGAAACAGTTAAAACATATAGAAACAACCTAAAAATACAATCTAAAAATTCATTTATCAAAATTCCCCACATTTAAACCTTTACTTGTCCTCAAGCAAAATTAAAGACAACCATTTCTGTAATGCCCTAATACCCCCTGGAAGGAATACCAAGGTGCTACTAACTCAATTCTCGCGCTCACACGATCTTTATCAATTTTAATAACTAATTACGGAAGCATTTACCAAGTTGTTAAACATGCATATTCATTTCACATGCAACTGCGCAGCAGAATCTAATAACACACGCATAATAGCTAACTGAATCATAAAGCATTCTTTCGTTTCACATCCACCATCGCTATCGATTTACAAAAAACAAAAG
>JAOXYD010010547.1:0-15169 GCA_028565735.1 Pinacopodium congolense | reverse complement strand
ATTCACCCCCCTCTTAGGTTCCATATAGGGCTAACAATAATTAATCCAAACAAGGGAGAAAATTAAAACACAAAATCAAACTAACCAAGTAATAACTAAAATTCGACTATCTAGAGAATAAAACAAAGCAGAAATGAATTAAAAACAAAACAAAACAAAAGAACAAATAAAAGAAAAGTCGGACATTGAACTAAAGAACAAAACAAAGGAAAGCCATAAATCAAAAGCCAGGTGTGGATTAATTGAAAATAAACTCTGCAAGTGGTGGTTTGTGTCTCCTGTTGTGTAGCAGCTCCAAGAATCTCTCGCCTCTCCACTGGTTAGCAGCTCCAAGCCACATCCCATCCTCAATTGTAGCTCTCCACGTCGCCAGCTTTCTAAGACCCCACTCACCAAACAAGACAACTGCAGCCCTTGTATCCTAGTGGTAGGCGTCTCCTGGTGGTAAGCGTGAAGTAGTCGAAGCAGCCACCAACTCTCCCCAAGCCACTCGCCCACACCTCTCAATCGCCAGACACCAAACTCATCCCACTTCTGGTCTTATTTTCTCTAAGGATTCGTGCTTAAATCCCATTTAATTCAGCCTTCAGCTGGTTTCCGAATGCACCTCCATTTGTTGTTTTTTTTAATGCAAAACGACGAGTTCAATGCATAGAAACTTATTTTTTTCTTTTGCTTTTCTTTTTTTTAAATTAATACAATCTTTGGCTTTTTCTCAAATTGATTTAATTTGTCCATACTTTGACCCAAAATTTGTGTTAAGAAAATAAACCTGTCATTAAATACAATATATCATAAATTAAATATTTAAACAATAAAATAAGATTGAAATAACATTAAAAAACATATGAAAATTTAATAAATCTCAATCTTATCAATTATCAGTCTTCATCAACGCCCTGGATGATCGGATTAAAGGAGAGTTGATGAAAATGCACATAACTAGATTGTTAGAGGTGATGGAGGCCATTAAATGCATTGAGGAGGGAAACTTCCTTCTAGATGAAACCTAACCTGGTGAGTGCTGAAGGTTCATGAGGAGACCCAATTTGTTTGGGCCCCAAAACATATCCCAAACTCCGCAATGTATGGTCTCTTGGACCCTTAACCAAAAACACTAACCCATTACTAATCAAACCCTAACCCACAATCTTCAATAGCTCTTACTAAAGACACTGGAAGTCTCCGAAACCACCTAAATTTAGAATATTGGCAACGTCCAAGTTGCAGACCAAAAGGGAGAAGGGGCTATGTTTTAGATGTGATAAGAAGTATCACGAGGGAAATTGTTATAAGAACTGATAGTTAAATGTGTTGGTGGTAGAGGACGATGAAAAAGAGAAAAAGTTGGGAGGTATGATTGAGTAACTGACTTTAGCGGGAGAAGTTGAACTTTGACTCAACTCAGTGGTTAGTCTGACTTAATCGCACACCATGAAGTTGCATGGGAGATTTGGGATCATGAGGTGGTTGTCTTGATTGACTGGGGTGCATCCTACAATTTTATCGATACACAAGTGGTAGAGAAATTGCAACTTTGGGTCTTGGAGATGACACAGTATGGTGTGGTGATGGGTACAGGAGTCACAGTCAAGGGAAGTGGTATCTGTAAAGGAATAAGGCTCCAATTGCAAGGGCTAACCATGGTAAAGGACTTCTTACTACTGAATATATAGAGTTTAGATGTGATTTTGGGCTTTAACTGGCTTTTTTATTTGGGATGAACTAATTTTGACTGGCATACTCTTACGATGGTAATGAGGGTTAATTACTAGAAGATGGTGCTGAAGGGGGACCTAAGCCTAAGGAAGTGTACAGTGTTGTTAAAGGCTATGGCACAAATCTTAAAGTAAGAAAAAAAAGGGGTGCTTGTAGAGTTGAGTTGTATGGAAATTGAGGTTGACCAAATGAATACAGAGTTGCCACTAGAAGCTCGGGAGGTAGTTAATGAGTTTAAAGATGTGCTTTCCTAGCTAAATAAGCTAACACCATGGCGAGAAAAAAGTCATGCAATCACACTCAAACCAGGGACTACTCCCACTAACATGAGGCCTTACTGGTATTTGTATGCTCAAAAGAATGAGATAGAGAGGTTGGCTGGTGAAATGTTAACATTTGGGATCATAAAACTCAGTGTAAGCCCCTTTACTAGTCTAGTACTATTAGTTCAAACAAAGGATGGGATCTGGCAATTCTATGTTAATTACGGGGCATTAAACAGAGTAACAGTTTCTAATCAGTTTCCTATTTTGACAGTCAATGAGTTATTTGATAGGTTATAATGGAGTTAAGATGTTCACCAAGTTAGATTTGAAGTTGGGATACCATCAAATTAGGGTATTTGCAAAAGATGTCCAAAAGATAACCTTTTGTATCCATGAAGGGCACTACAAGCTTTTTTTAATGTCATTTGGTCTGTCAAATGGGTAAGTGACATTCTAATCAATCATGAATTCTATCTTTAAGTCACTGTTGCGATGAACTGTGTTAGTCTTCTTCGATGACATCCTCATCTTCAATTATTTTTTGGAGTAAAACAATCACCATTGAAGGGAGGTACTGTCTATATTCAAAACTCATTAGTTATACACTAACCTCAAGAAATTCTCCTTTTTTCTACACCAAGTAATGTATTTAAGGCATATCATTGAGGAAGAGAGTTTTTCAGCTAACCCAAACAAGGTCTAGTTGATGGTCCAGTGGCCTGTGTTTAGGAATATATAGGAATTTTATGACTTTTTGGGATTAACTGGGTATTACTGTAGGTTTATTAGAGATTATGGGAAATTTATTGCACCCCTTATAGAATTATTAAAGAAAGATGCTTTTCTTTGGAGCCCAATGACTGCTACAGAATTTGACAAACTAAAATAGGCTATGGTGACAGTGTTAGTGTTAGCACTACCTAGCTTTAAGGAATAAGTTATCCTTGAGATGGATGCATCGAGTAGTGTCCTAGGGGTAATCTTGATGCAGCAGAATTGTCCATTGACTTACTTCAGGTTAGCTTTGAAAGGAAGAGCTTGGTTGAAGTTCGTATATGAGTAAGAGTTAATCGCTATAGTGTTAACTATTTAAAAATGGGGGCATTACCTACTGGGACGAAAATTTCTAGTTTAAAATATTCAAAGGAGCTTAAAGAACTTATTGGAACAATGATTGATCTCTAAAGAGCACCAAAGGTGGCTCCTTAAATTTCTAGGGTTTGACTTCAACATCGAGTATAAACCGGGAGGGGAAAATAAAGCCACTGATGCATTGTTTTGCCTCCCTTGCACTACAACTTTGATGCAAATTTCAGTTTTTTGGGTATTGAATCTAACAAAACTAGCAACCCTAACTGAGTAGGACCTAAGTACAAGAGAAATAAAATAAGCAGTCTCAGATAATCCAGGCTACAAACCCTTCTAGTCTCTACTTCAAGAGCAACTCCACTATAAAGGTCAAATGATAATTCTCAAATCCACCCTATATGTTTAGCTTCTTTTAACTGAGTTTCACAATAGCTTGATTGGAGGGCATTCAGTTTTCTTGAAGACTTACAAGTGTTTGCTATTCAAACTTTACTGAGAAGGCATGAAAAGAGATATGAAATAGTATGTTGACATCTGCGAGGTATGTCAAAAAAAATAAAAACTTGACTCTATCTCTAGGAGATCTTCTGCCATCGTTACTAGTCCCAGAATAGGTTTGGGATCATATCTCCATGGCTTTCATTGAAGGCCTACCTAAAGATAGAGGATATGATTCCATACTTCTTGTAGTGGATACATAACTTAGTAAGTATTGTTGTGGTTGATAGACAACTTAGTAAGTACGTACATTTCATAGTTTTAAAGCACCCATTCTTAGATATGACAATGGTTGACCTATTTGTGCAGCATCTGATCCAACTCCATGGTTTTCCCAAATCTATAGTCTCTGACCGTGATAGGGTTTTCATGAGTAATTTTGCATAGAGTTGCAATAGATGAAGTTGAGGAGGAGCACTGCTTACTACCCTTAAATAGATGGCCAAATAGAGGCAGTCAATAGGTGTCTCAAAGGTTATCTTCATTATTTTGCAAGCTCCCAATTGCACATATAGTCACAATGGCTTCTATGGGTGGAATATTGGTACAATATAGCTTACCATACTTCAACCAAGTTGATTCCATTTGAGATTGTTTATGGTGGAGACCCACCACCTTTCTTAGTTATGAGTAGTCTGCAACTTGCGTATCTCCTGTGGAAAAAAAAACCCAGTAGTGATTTGATTCTCACGGAGTTAAAGGAGTAGCTTGTGATGATCTAAAATGAAATGAAAAAGGCTATGGACTTGCATTGAAGAGAGGTATCTTTCAAGGAAGGTGATTTGGTTTACGTTAAGTGTCACCCTTACTGCTTAAGATCACTAGCCAGACTCTTAAAACAATAATTAATCACCTTGATTCTTTGGTCCTTCCCTGGTGGTAAAGAAAATTGGAGTTGTTGCCTATCAAATACAGTTACTCGATGCGTCCTCCATCCATCTAATCTTTCATGTATCCCAATTGAAAGCAACTATTGGTCAACACACTCCTAGCCAACAACTCCCAATAGTGTTATAACCCAACATGGAATGGAAGGTTGAAATTTCTTACGTTCCCAATACTCATCCTAGCAGTGGACCTAACAGCTACAACGAAGTCCTTATTCAATGAAAGTCCTTGCCCAGATTTTGAGGCCTCTTGGGAACCATATGATCTTATCAATCTACAGTTTCCAAAATAAAAAACAAGTTTCATATGGAGAAATTGATTTAGAGGTAACCTAACCCATTGACGTGAGGAAAATATCTTCTCATGAATGTCTCTAAGTTACTCAACTGGGATACTCTTTTAGCCTAATTGAGATATCATTTAGCTTTTTGACAAGAAGATGAATATTTTATCATCAACACCCTTTGTTACTAGGCCAAATCACACTTTCAAAATAGCTACTAGCATTGCTTATAAATTCTAAACTTTTATAGGTATAAAGCCAGTAGAGAGAAAATTTTCTCTCCTTATGTAATAACAAATACACAATTTTTTTAGGCATTAAACGACATCGTATTCCGAATTCCTATAACACTTTACATGAAACATCATTAGAAACTTAATAACATACGTAAATATAACCTACAACACATATAAATCACTGATAATAAAAACAAAAAAGAAAAAGTTTAAGGATAGAATTCATTCAAGAGTTTATTAATTTGCAACAAAATTAAAAACATTAAATGAATTTAAATACCTCAATTAGCATTCCGTGAATGATCAAAATCATTCTAAGATAGACTGCCTAAGCAATCACCATTTAACTTATGAAAAATCAAGTGAGTGATATAAGTACCTAAGCATAAGTAACTACGTAAGTTCATCTGCTGCCCTCCCCCCATCCCCTCAACCAAAAAAAAAAAAAAATCAAATTATACTTAAATTAAGGAACAATAAGGTAAAGCATAAAAAGTAATAAGGGGAAGAGAACAAGACTCCCTTAAACATTGCAATCCAATCTATAGACATGAATTAGGAGGCTTATACTGCATTCTATGTTATTAAAACTTTGGAGAAATCAATCAAAGATTATTTTTTAAACATGAAGAATAATGTTAAACTACAAGCTTTTCAAAATGATTAGATAAAAAAAAAGACAAAAATTGAAAGAACATAAAATTAAATCCTATTAATGAAAATATGTTAGGTGGCCTCTTTAAAAGTTCTTATTTAATGTCACAAGCTCGATGACAATTTTTTTATTTCCTTTTTCAACTTTCTTGCATTGAGCCCTCCTTTTCTTCTTATTCTTTCCCTTGGAACTCTTTATATCATATTTTTCTTCCTTCCTTCATTCATCAGGCTTCCTTACATTAAGGGTGGACTTTATCTCTCTTTTGTAATGTTCATGGCCTGGCTTCATCATTAAAATGAAATTTAGGGATCTATAATTTGTCTTCCCATACAAAACACTTATGGTCACATCAATTGAATTGTCAATATAGGAAGAATTTTGCTCATCAATCAAGGTGACTTGATAGCTTTAATTTGGAAAAAGTAATCGATTCGTCTTTAATTCTAAGAGTTAATTTTTTTTCCAACATATCAATAAATGCTTTCGAAATAGTTAGAAAAATCCCACCAAGAATTAAGGGAATCTCATCTTTATTTTCCACATCTAGGAACAAGAAAGATAAACTTGTCAAGTTTTCCTAGTACATCCTCTACTATACACTTATGATACTTAACAAACCTATGCTCTAGTTAAACAATCATCCTAATGGCCTTTGTGATATTTCGTCCTAATTCATGAAATAGTTTAGCTGATATTAAATTTATTGCAACACCTAAGTTAGCTAAAGAATCACTTAAATGTGAACTACCAAATGTGCTAGGGATTAAGAAACTCCCTAGATCTTTTATTTTATGTGGTAGTTTTTCTATAAAAATTTCTACAGATTCTTTAATTCATCATCTTTAAGGACTTCAAAAATTTCTTGATCTTGATAGCATCATTCATAAATTTTACGTACTTTAGTATTTGCATAAGAGAATTAACAAAAGGAGGGTTATAATTTAGTTTCTTAATAGGGTCAAGGCACTTATATACTCCCTAAGTTGCTCAATGATCATTCTACTCGGAGATGGAAGTTGTGACTTAAACTCTTTAATCTCGTTCTTCTTATTTTCCTTCCCTTTTACTTCTTCAGTTTTTTGTTTGCTAATTTTCACTTTACAACAAATATACAGGTCGTAACTTATAGTATAACATATATCAATCCCACGATGATTAAATATAGACACCTAATAATCTGGATTTCATTTTGTTTAAAGTAAACAAAAATTATATAAGCATAAAATTTAAATTAAATTAACGAATCCAATAAATTAAACTATTGAAGAAAGCAATAAAGAAGATACTTAATAATGGAGACTTAGGGGTTATTCCATCCTTTTTGTCCTCCTTTTACCTTATTGATTTAATTGTGTTTAATCCTAGATATCTAATGGTTTCATTATCCTATCTTGAGATCTAATCTGAATTGCGACCTCTCCATTCATAACATTATTCCTAACAATGAAATTAGATTTGAAACTATCCTAAGCATAATTAATAAGTAATTAAGATCTTTCTTCAATCACCTATTAATATGATAATTGCATGTCCATTAGCTCACCACTCTCGCTGCATAACCTAATTCAATTCAATTCAATAAAAACAATCTCTCGATTTGAAGTGATTATAGACTCAACAATTATTATAAATAACTATGCATTAAATCAATATGATAAAAATTGGATAAAAATTCAAGAACAATCCCTAAACTATATTTAGTAATCCATAATCATGTTTAAAAAACCACTATTTAGATTTAACATCTAAAAGAAAGTAAAGGAAAGATAAACTAATGATAAGGTTAAAGGCAAGCCCTTTTTCTAGAAAATCTAGATAGTTTTTCTTGAATCCAGATTTCTCCTTTTTAATCTTGAGTTTCTTGATGTTTTTCTCCTCCCCATACCCTCCTTTTTTTTTCTTGGATGTTCCTTAGGCTTAGAATGGTGGCTATTAGGGTTTTTTCACGTCATCTTGTTCAAAAAAATATCATAGAACCTAATAGGAACATGTCATTGTATGTGATCTCGCCACATTAGTTTTTCCAACTTTTAGCTTTGCTCGACCTTTTCACTATACCTTCTTCTACAAAATTTGAATGGTCATGAAATTTTATATGTAATTTTCACACATGATGTTCTTACACTCCATAAAATTTGATAACAATTTGAGATCTATTTATGCACCTTCATCACTAAAGTCATCAATTTTAAAATTGATACTTGTTTGAGCTTCTCTTATTCTTCTCTTAACGCATTCTTAATGGCTTGAAACATGGCTCTAAATATTGTTGTGGAACTTCATCACATGATCATCTAAATCATCAAGTTGATCCCACACCTCTTTTAGCTCCAAAGATGCCTCTTAACTCAATTCCACTTGAGCTTGCATTAGGTATTGACACCAATATGATAGAATTCTTGTCCAAAATCAACAAACTTCACATTAAAACACTTAAAAATTATCAAAAGCATTAGAATAATATCAAACTAATCAAAAGCATCATAATAACATTAAAATAAATCTCAAACATGTAATTACCATGAATATGCATACTAACTCACTAAATCTCTATGAAAATAAGCTTTAATGAAACCTTATCAACATTCCCACACTTAAGCTTTTGCTTGTTGTCAAGAGAGACTTAATTACACTCAAAGAAAGAGAAAAATTATGCAAAGAATCAATGGATAAATTCCCATATGAATTAAACACACTATGAATGTGAGAATTATAAGAGTGTAAAAATAGCATAAAACTTATAAAATTAGTTTATCCTAGAACATAAACCATTTGGGAAGATCTAAACCATTTATCTTGTGAAATTCACATGTTGAGTGTCTTTCCATGGAAGATGCATCTTAAACAAGATATTGATAACCTATTCTTACACTGATGACACTTATATTTATGCATTGATGATATTATCAAGTGAAAGGTAGTTTATCATTAAGTGCCCACTCATGAAAGTGTCATGAGGTTCACAAGAATATCTATAGGTATTAATTTTCACATTATCACAACATTTATGCCCATTTTTTTGAATGATTATCAAATCTTCTTGCACAAAGGCAAATACCTTGTCATAAATGTCACTCGGTTACTCGATAAGTTTGTTCCTTAAATCTTGGTTGGAGTGTCATTCTAGCCTTTTGATGCGAGGAAAAATATTTTGTCGTGAATGTCCCCCGATTACTTAGCTATATCGAAATCCATGTGAAGAATCTACATGCAAAATTTCATGGACATTGGCAGTGTATAAAAGAAGTTGGAGAAGAAAACCCAAAAAGTGGCAAAAGTTATCAATTTCTAATACTTAAATGAAGATAATAAAATAAAGTGTCGTTTTTTATATTTTTTAAGGAAAAAGTAAGAAAATCACAAAAAAAAACATCCACAAAGCCGTAGAATCCACCATAGACCAATATAAAGGTCTTAAAAACACAAAAAAGGGAAGTTTTTAGAGGCTATAACAAATTGAAGAGGAGAGTTTTAAAATGTTCTCATTTTTAGGTAGGTTCTAGTTTAGGGTTTTTTTTCTTTTTTTCTTTCTTTACATTAGGCACATGAATTAGGGCCTTCAAGAGCATTTAAGGTCAATTGGAGACGAAGTTTCAACAATTTAAACCAATTTTAGTTGTATTCCTTCATCTTTCTTTCTTTGTATTGACTCCTATTTTTCATCAATGGATGTGTGTTTTCTTATTATATTCTTACTTCTTTTGTTAAGTATATGTGCTTA
The DNA here is from genome assembly GCA_028565735.1 of Pinacopodium congolense. Taxonomy (NCBI): domain Eukaryota; kingdom Viridiplantae; phylum Streptophyta; class Magnoliopsida; order Malpighiales; family Erythroxylaceae; genus Pinacopodium; species Pinacopodium congolense. Next base: position 5,811 of record JAOXYD010010547.1, on the reverse strand, counting down.
ATTATTTACCTAGGGTTAAGATTTTATGGGCATTGTTTGATCGGAGGAATTTTTGTCTAATTTAAGTGCTTAATCTAATCTTTCTTTAATTTTCCATCTTAGTTAAATTTTGAGATGATTAAAGGACCTATGACCAAGGGCTTTTAATTATTGGAAGATTAATTAGGTGACACAATTGAATTTAGGTGTTGACTAAATCCAAATTCTTTTATGAGGGTTCTTAGATTTATCAAACTTAGATTTAAGGATCTTGTGATTCATGCTTGTTTATTAGACTAAATAGATTAATTGAGTTTAAAGGAGAAAAGGTTTTTTATGTCCAGTGGTTATATCTTATTTCAGTGATGAATGCCTTAAATCTGTCCAAAAATTTATTTCTTGATTGTTAACCTATTAAATTTTGAGGCCTTAGTTAAATTATCATTTTTAGACTCATAATTAATTATCCTATGTTTAGATTGAATGTTGTTTATTTTAATTTTCTTTTATTCCTCTTCCTTTCTTTTACTCAATAAATTTGAATTTGTCTAGATAATTAAACATTAATTGATTTAGTATTATGCCTAGGTTCCTAGGGAGACGATACTCAATTTCTTACCGTTTTATACTACTTATTGATAAGGTACGCTTACCTTTGATTTGGTCTAGGATTAGATTGATCAAAATTATAGAATAGTTAGACTACAACAAGTTTTTGGTGTCTTTGCTGAGGAATCTAGTTGTTAATACTAGGGATATTATTGTTGATTATTCTAGAGTTTATTTTTTCTTTATTATTTTATTTTATTATCTTATTTAAGTTCAGGTTATGCACATAGTTTTCTTGTGATTTCAGATAGATGCTGACATTGATATGCTAGATTATTCAGACTATGTGGCTTCAATCGATAGAGGAAGAGTTGAGTGGATAGCTTGTGATTTCTATAGGAGCAACACTTACAGATATAATTCAACTCATAATCCAGATTATTCCGCTTATTTGACTTATTTTGACTTATTATCAATAGCAAGAAGTAGAGTCGAGATTGAGAGAGCTATTAAAGAATGCCTCATCCACATTAAAAGCTCGATTCTTTAAAGGCCTCTACTTCCAACTTGGCACTGCAGGTAGGGTAATCAATTCAATAAGAAGAGGAATCAAGATTAGACACACTAATTAGTAAATTTATATCTGCAAGGCTAGGTACAAAGCTATAGAGACTCTACTAAGTGATTTAAAAGCTTCCTTTCACAATTTGGTGATGTAGATGAGATAGTTGGTTGGATTAAACATACAAAACGAGCAAGAAAGTATATCTAGCATTTAAGAAGTGGAGCCAAGTGATCAAGTTTTAAAAAATCATTTAAAAGTGGTAAGGAGGTAATTAGAGATCTACCTAAGGAAGAAGTAAAAGTTGTTGATGTTGTGGCCTTTACAGTTGATAAATAAGTATTTATGTCCATCGATTTTATTGGTATCACAATTTTTGATTGAATGCAGGAAATTGGGTACAAAAGTCCTTTTCTAATGTACCTTAAAAAAACTAGAGGCATAGAGAGGAAATTGGTGGTAGGTGTACAATCTGATACATTATTAGTAAGCCATCAAGGATTTGAGAAGGTCGATCGAAGGTATAAACCTAGGAAAAGAATCATTATTCTCTAACCTTAAGGTCTAGCTAAAAGACAATAAGGAAGCGTGTTTTGGGAGGCAACCCAACCATTTAGATTTGATTTGTGATAGGATCACAGATTTTAATTTCTTTTATTTCAATTTAGTTTTCGTTTTTTGTTATCTTTATATTGCCATTATTTTTTCATGGTTTGTTCTCTTATATTTTAGTTGCCATGAATTATTAGAAGAGTGATAGCATTAAACATTCAGGGAGTACCTTTTTCCCTTATCTTTTACTTTATTGATTATTTATGTCATTTGAACATCAAGGACGATTTTCAATTCAAGTGTAGGGGTATCAAGGGGAAATATTTGTCTCTACTTGGATTGTTTTGAGTTTGAAAGTGATTATTTTAGACGTTTTCTTAGAATAACTATGAAATTTAGTTAATTGTTAATTGATTTACTTTAATGCAATTGATATAGTTGATATAGTTAAAGTTAAATGATTCTTAATTAGCTAATAACTTTTCTTTTTACTTTATATGACGACATAAGTTTAATGACCCTTATATGTAATGTTACGTCTTTAAAGATATTCTATATAAATTTTTATGCAAGCTTGGAATGAGGTCTTTGTTTAAATGAATTTTTTTTGTCTAAAAAAAGTATGTGAATAAGTGAGCACAAATAAATTCATTCTATTGGCTTCGTAACGATTAAAAAGTTGAACTTAAAGAGTAGTGTTAGTAGCTAGTTAATGTGATGTAACTTAGTTAAGTAACCAAGGGTGTTCATAACAAGGTATTCACTTAAGTGACTTCTTATCCAAGAATATAATGCTCCAATAAAAACAAAAAGAGGGAAGAAAAAGACAAAGTAAAGTTACCTTTTGTATAATGATTAGTATAGAATTAATTAGATGCTTGATATTGTGTACAAGGGGTTGCATTTACTAACAATGTGAATGTGTGTTATTTGAGTCATGTCTTAGTTGCTATGGAGTTATAGATATTGATTATTTTAATCACATTGGTTTGTATTTGAGTATTCCAATTAACTTTCAACGACATTTGAAATTATTCTAAGGGAGTGTCTAAGTAGTTGTTTGAGAACAAACAATAGTTCAAGTGTGGGTGCGTTATTATGAGTGATTTATATTGGTTTTTATTCCATTTTTTAAATGTTTTTTCACTCTTAAATATCAATAAATTTCCTTATTTATAAGTTCTTTTAATTATATTGCAGGTTTAAAGCTACATGGACTTAATTGGATTGAAAAGAATAAAAAAGGAGCTCAAAGATGCAAACCAAAGAACTTTTTCGAGGCATTTGAGGCACCTTTAGAACTAGAAGAGGTGTGGAATAAATTTTAGGACCTATAGCATCATGTTATGAAGTTCCACATCAAATTGTAAGGCCATGTGACAAGCCATGAAGGATGCATCAAGAGAAGAGTAAGAGAAACTCAAATAAGTACTTGTTTTAGTATAGGAGATTTTTGTGATTCATTAAGTGCATGTTCAGAGCTTAGATTGTTCTAAAATTTTAAGAGGTACAAGAACATTATGTGAAGAATCTACATACCAAATTTTATTTCCATTGGAGGTGTATAAAAGAGGTTAGAGCAAAAAATACAAAGAGGAATATAAGTTGTCAATTTCTAGGGCTTCAATAGAGGTAATAAAATGATGCATCATTTTTTATTTTTTTAATGAAAAAATGGGGAAATCTTTAGAAGATTTTCTAAAACCTAGGGTATCCATCCTAGACCTATATAAAGGTCTTAAAAAAAAAGAGAAGTTTATGAAGGCTAAAATAGATTAAAAAGGAAAGTTTTTATATTGTTCTTATTCATAGTTAGGTTCTAGTTTATGTTTTCTTTTCTTTTATTAATTCTTTGCATTAGGCATGGGGACTAGAGCATTAAAGATGAATTTAAGAGTGGGTTTCAATGATTTAGACCAATTTTTCTTGCATTCCTTCATCTTTCTTTCTTAATTTTTATTTTCTCTTATTTTTCATTAATAGATGTGTGTTTTCTTATTATATTCTTACTTCTATTGTTGAATACGTGCAATTAATTTGTTACCTAAGGTTAGGATTTTATGAGTCTTTTTTTATCGAAGGATTTTTATCTAATGAAAGTGTTTAATGTAATCTTTATTTGATTGGCCATCTTAATTAGATTTTTAGATGACTAAAGGACCCATGACCCTGGGCTTTTAATTGTTGGAAGATTAACAAGGTGACAAAATTGAATTTAGGTATTGACAAACTTTAAGGTCTTTTGTAAGGTTTATCATATCTAATGAACTTAGGTTTAAGCTTCTCATAATTCATTACCTTGTGTTTAGATTGAACGTTTTTTTTTTCTTTTATTACTTTTTATTTCTCTTACTCAATCAATTTGAATTCATTTAGATAATTAAAAATTAATTGACTTAGGATTATACTTCAATTCCTAAGGAGATGATACTTGATTTCTTATCATTTTATACTACTTGACAAGATGCTCTTGCCTTTGAATTGATTTAGGATTAGATTGGTCAAAATTATAGTATAGTTCAACCGTAGTAACCACTCAACCACATGGACACCTTTGACTTAAAAGAGCTTGACCTGACTCTAGTGAGAGGGATATGAGTGATGAATTAGAAGATAGTGATGACTTCAATGAGTAGGAGGCATGTGATACTGGAGCTGGACCATTCTCAAGCATTATACCACCGCTACAATATACTCTGATTAGCTTAGTGCCCAGGTAGAGGCTATATGCCTTAAGATGAGAAACTATTAAATAAATAATGATACCAAATGAGCTGAGTATCAACACCTATAAAAGGAGTGATGGAAGGAGCTATAATATTAAAGGCAAGAGAATCAGCGAATCTAGCAATAAAGATTAAAGCAGTAGTAAACATGGTGATAGCAATACATCCACTTCCGTCCTTTAACACCTCCACTATCAATTACTGATTAAGCTGGGTCATGGATCCTAGGTGACTTTGTTTGTTTTTATTGTTCATTGATTTTATTATATTTACTTTATTTTCTTTTTGTCTTCAGGTCCTAATTGTTAGTTGATTTGTAGGACTTATTTTCTTTTTGTTCTCGTGCATTATTTTTATTTTTTCCTATTTAGATCTAATCTTCTAACTGGCCTACGTTTAAGTGCAACTCTTTAGGTCTGACTCATAAGCTTTGGATCATCACCTTCTGTTATATGGATACAACTTCAACCCTCCACCATCGTGCCTTGCAATGGACTTCACTATCCAGAGGAGTGTTGTTTTACTTACCTTCTCTCACTTTTTGAAATTTGACATTGAATACAAAAGGATGTATTTTTAATGAATGAACAAATTAATAGTATACTTGTGCTGAAATTAATTAAGTAAATACTTAATTTGCTAGCTTTATAGTGATTAAAAGATTGAAGCGTATGAATGGAATAGTAACCATTTGCAATTTTGATCTAGTTGAGTAACTGGGAGTGTCTATGAAAAAATATTTACATTCACGTACAAAAACTAGATAACATGACAAAAAAGTCGAACATGGAAACTGAGTTGAGTAATCGGGAGACGTTTATAATAAAAATATTTTCCTTCACATCAAAAGACAAGATGAAACTGCAAAATTACTTTAAAATTTTTAAAATTAAGTTATACTTTACATTGGTGATGATTTCCTTGAACAAGTTTACATGTTGAGCCATATGGAATTTCATAGATATTTGATATTGTACATTGAAGGATGCTTAGTTACTAACTATGTGACTATATACGTTTTCACAAAGTTTTTGTCATGAAAAGGGATGTGATTTCTAAACTAAATTAAAAAACTTTAATTAATTTTTACTTATACTTGATTACTTCTTAACTCTTGATTGATTTTGTTTTATGGGATGTTTAAATTGTTATTAGAGCATAAGCAATAGCATAAGCGTTAGGGTTATTTGATAACTCCTAATTCATATATATTTTTGGCATAATTTGATACCATTTTATTGAGTTTTGAATAAAAGTCAATGTGATTCTGATGTAAAATTAGTAAATCCTTGGAATGAGATGTTATTTAGATGTTTCTTATGTTTGATCACATGTTATAAGACATTGGAGATTAAAAGAGGTATGGAAACTGTTGAACCAAGGGAGGTTCCAATCTTGGTTTTGATGATAACAAAACATGCTTAATCACTAATGGTTTGAGTT
>JAOXYD010010536.1:0-15170 GCA_028565735.1 Pinacopodium congolense | reverse complement strand
CTTAGACTTTATCAAAATTACAACTAAAGTCAAACTTTAATCATAATTACAAATTAGTCCTAATTAGATCAAATATCACATATTTATCTTTCAAGTTTCTAAAACTTCTCAGTAGAATGTTTATATATGACCTATTAAGTTCCAAATATGTTAGCATTGATTATAAATTATAATTATAATTCATAATTACAACTATATAAATTAAAACACATTTTAATTTATCTTTAGATATCTAATTAAACAATTTATAATCATGACTGACATCTAGTAACATTTCATGATCACCTAAATCCTAGAAATGTTAAAGTGGTTTAAATTAGCCTGTCCATACATGGTTATGATGTATAATTTAATTCTTTTGTCATCCAATCTTTCAATTAGAAATAGAATATAATCCAATCATGTTCGTTCTTACTAATTAGTAAATCATTTATAATTGATATTTCAAAAACAACTTTTCCAAATTTCAATTCACTCTGGCAAGAGATTCTCAAATCACTACTAATCAAGAACAATAAAACATTCTCCCTAATTACTTATGGTGACGAACCCTTTATACTCCACTATCTCTATATAGTTCATACTATATCCAATAACTACCAACTTAAACTGCTATAAAGAATAAATCCTAAGTAATATCAAAACATTGTAATTTCTATATGAGATAACTTTGGTAATCTGAAGTCAATTTTTTTCTTTTTTAACTTAAATTTAAAAAAAAGGAAATTCTTTTATTGTAAAACAATTTACATTTTAAAAAAATTAAATATATGATTTTTTTATTTTTGTTTTATAATTACCTATAAAATCCAAAAATAATAAGATGATCCATAGACACACAAATAATGTTATATTTGGAATTCTCATAATCAAGTCAGCTCAGTGAACTTATTCTTAAATAAGCACTCATATGTTTGTTTAAGTGTCTTCATACTTTAATCTATGTGATCTATTACTTTCTTTATAAGAAACATAACATGTGCTCGTTTAATCATTCCATCATACCCTATCTTAACGAAACTCTGACTAGAAAAAAGACAATTCGAATATCATAATTATAATCTTATTATAATTTCTAATTTCACTATAATTATTCTTTAAAATTATTTTTTAATAATAATTAAATATTATTAACAAATACACATAAAGATAAAGAATGTCTTTTATTTAAATAATATACAATGTCATACATGTAATTTTACAACTAACTAATTGGCTATAAAGGCATAAACCAAGAGCTTAAAGGTTACTTGCCTTTCTCTAACCACTTGATTTGTCTTAACAAAACTTCTTAACATGTCCACAATGTCTACTATATGAGAAAAACAAAGGTACATGTGTTACATTTGCATGTCTAAATCCATACCTAAGTCTTAAGTTAAAAATATGATCTCCTCGCATTATATTTATGTTGTGGTGAATTCCTAGGTCCTTAATTAATATATGTCATCTTTTAATGAATATAGGACCTAGGGTATGAATTAGACATGTCTGTAGACTATCACATGTGCATATAAGGAGTACTAAAATGAAATGGACTAGTTTGACTAACATAAGGCATAATTGCATAATGTTGGAGTTTTTTATTTCTATAGAATTTATTCCTATTTTTAATAGAATGCACTTACCTTCTAGTTTTTGATCTAGTCATTTATAAATGCATGATGTGGTTTTCTAGCTTATGAGCCAAAAGATGATGGCCTAGATATATGTTCTTCTTTTAAGTTCTTTCTTTTTACAAAGTTGTTTTACTAGTTGATGGACTATTTTCATGAGTATATCATAAACTACATCTACCATTTGAAGGCTTTTGATTACTAAGCATGCATTCTACCTTCCCTTTACCCTTGGTGATTTTGGATAATGACTCATTAAAGGTTTCTACTTCCTTTCTCAATGAAGCATTTTCTTTTCTCAATTTATGCTCATCACTCTCTTTATTTCTTCTTGTCTTTTTAATTATTCATTTTTATCTAATATTTTTTCCATAAAATCTTTATCTACTCGTATTGAATATAATTATTGTTTTAATTTTTATTTTCCAGTTTTCATGTATTTAATAATTTCAATGTTTCCCTGTATTTAGTAGATACCTTCTTCTTTTTCTTAGGCAAATGTTTTAAGATTTTAACCAACTCATCATAACTTAATTCATCAATACAATCATCGTTATTATTATTAGAACTAGAATATGTAAAAGCTTTAATATTATCTATACAAGCATTGGATCATACCCCATCATCTAAGAAGTATATCTGAGCTACTTCTCCATATACATTGTCCTCTTCTTCTCTTTGATTTTTTTTTGTAGGTATTCTTCCCTACTTAGGGCACAAAGTAAATTATGTGCAACTTTACAATTTAGAGAGATAATTCTTTCATCTACTTCATTCCATTCACTTTCATTCTTGGGTACTAAATTCTCTACATTATTCATAATTAAATTTTTTTCATTAGTATGTAAGGGTCATTCTCTATTACTTCCTAAAATTATGCTCCTATGGCTAAAATAAGGTTTTTCATTCTATCAATTGAAATGTAGAAACTCAAATAATATAATAAAACAATAATACAATGAAAGAAGGAAAAGCATAAACCAAATTTAAAATGATTTAGTGTCAACTCCCCACCTTCGTCTACTTCCCAAAGCCTTATTCAGGAATTCAGTATCAACAAAAGTTTTATAAATACTTTTCATAGGCTTTAGAATAATCCTTACAATCACTCACCTTTTCTATGGGCATAAGTGAAATTCTTCATAATTTCACACTCTATATTGAACCACCATGTAAAACACACTTTACAAAAATATCCTACTTGACCTTTGTTGTGGTCTTTCCTAATCTACTTCTTTCAATCCAAATTTAAATTAAGACCAACCTACAGGCATCTATGCCTATCACAAGTAATATAGTGGATCAAAAAGAGTTTAAATTATCATCTCACAAGGATTTAACTGCAACTACTAGATCATTCAGATTACAATTATCTAGAGAACTTAGATTGTTTGATTAATTAAAACAAAAACTATTGAACTAAACTAAATAACTTTTAATTAATGTAAAGAAGTCAAAATTGTAATTAAGAATAATCAAATTCAAATATATAGCCAAAGTTTTTGGGTTTTGATTATTTAATTTAATTAAAAATGATTCTATTGTCTAATTTAGGTTATCTTCATTGAATCAAGACAAAACTATAGTTAAATCTATGTCATATCTCTATCAGTCCTATTTCACATTTGTGTCATACAACGAACTTAAGTGATAGGTTTGACACTCAAGAAGGTTATTCTTAAAATTCCTTATTTTAGAATTAAGACCCTCACAATTAACCAGAGTTTGGTTATTTACGAATTTAAACAATGTTCTTTATTGATTTTTCCAATGCCTAAGGTATTTCTCAAATCCTTTGTTATTTATGACTCTATTCTAAGTGATTAAAACATAAAGAAATTAAAGTTTAAAAAATACTACAATAGGCTCCTATTTGAGTTACAACTCTAAATCACATTGACTTAACCTCTAGAATCCTTAATAATAACTATACATATTGATTACAATTCATTGAAAGTTAAAATAAGGCAAAACCTAAAACTAATATGAAACGAGATAAAACTATGATAAAAGTTATCTAATTCTGCCTAAATTTTGACTTAATATCTATTAAAAAGTCTTCATATTTTTCCCATATAGGTTTAGGGTCAATTTGTAGTTGAATTTTCCAATTTTCCCTTTAAATCTTTACTATAACACACCTCTAGAGACTTTAACGACCTTTAGATTGGAGATCAATGACACGGTTCATTATCCACGTTATTCTCCTAATATGTATAGTAGGAATTAATGGTGGTATGTTCAGACATCAGTAATGACATTAATAGGTCACGTTGTTCTCTTATAGTGACATTAAGAGTGGTTCAAAGGTGATAACAATGATGTAGTTAAAGACAAACATTCTTCTTCAGGAAAATACATCATATTTGAGTCTTTTTGCATAAATCACTATTTTTTCAAGAACCTATAAAATAAATAATAACACACATAAATTAGATAATATAATACTAAAATAGCAGTAAAAACTAACAAATCATACTTAAAAATACCATAAATTATACCTCTGTTAATTCCCCCACACTTAAACTATTGCTTGTCCTAAAGCAACTAAATTTATCATTCATTCTTAAGTAGAAAATAATTATAGGAAAATTATCATTCTCATTGATAACACCTTATTTATGCATCTTTTATAGGTTTGAGGGTTAAATCCATATGATTTAGGTATATATTTGGTTTATTCTTAAATAAGATGTTACCTAAGTTACTTTAGATTATTGTTTGTGTTTTGTAGGACTTGGTGAGCATTTTGAAGCATTTCTAGAACTATAAGAGGTGTGAAATTAATTTAACTTAGAGCATCATGTTATGAAGTTCCATACTAATTTTCAAGGACATATAAAAAGCTAAGAAGAATGCAATAAGAGACGAATAAGAGAAGCTTAAACAAGCACAAGTTTTGGTACAGGCGACTTGGATGAAGCGTAAGCTGTAGTTCTTAAGCTCAAATTGTTATACAGATGATTAGGTTGTAAGAAAATCATGTGAAGAGCCTCTATATCAAATTTCATGGCCATTTAAGGAGCATATAAGGAGTTAGAGCCAAAAAAAATGAAAAAAGGAGAAGTTGTCAAGACCCACAGCTTGGACCCACGACTGTGATATCTTGACAGGAGATATCACTGCCTAGACCACGGTCATGGTTCCAACCACAAAATAACCATTATAGGGTTATTTTAAGTCTTCTTCTTGCATTCAAACACAATAAGAGCCACCAATAAAGGGTTTTGAGGCCTTAATCCATCTCCAAGAGGTTACTACTTAATTTTGAAGGAAAAGAAGGGTTCCAAACACAAGGATTCAAGGATCAAGACAAGGAATTCATATCAACCATCATTAAGGAATCAAGGAGCAAGATTGATTCATCGTAAGCCTTTCTTTCCCTTTCTCTTTGTTGATTGTTTTTGTGATTCAAATAATGATTAGGAATTAAAATTTTTATTAGTATTTAGTTTTTTATGAACTTTAGGATGTAGTATTTTTTTTCTTGATTTAAATTTGAATTTCTACATTTTATGTTGAGATTGTTTATAGATTTAGCTACATTATTTATCTAATATTATGTGAATGTAAATGTTTGTTTCAATGCTTTGATATGATTATGAGCAATTGTGATATCATTGCAAACTTTAGATCATTCCATAAACAATACATCTTGTATGGAATCCTAGAGATAGGCTTACATAAAATTTGTAGGTTAGGTATGAGCTTAGCCAAAATAATAGGTTTCATAAAGCTAGGTAATGGATTCAATAAATAAAGTGAAATAGAGAGGACTTTCACCTATTTTATTAACTTGAATAGGATCGCATAACTCGAGAGAAAATGTGATTTATATTAGGAAATCTACAGTCCAATAAATCTAAAAATTAAGTTAAATCGAGATAAACGATGAATATGCACACATTCTTGAAGGATTGATTACCTTAATCCTAGTTTCTTTATTAAGTGTTATCTTTTATGAGTTTATTTATGCAATTTATTTTTAATTGTTCATTAAATTATCATTAAATTAATCAATCAATTGGCATTTTGTTAAGCTAGACAATTTAGATAGACGCTCACTAGTAACAGTAGTCCTTGTAGATTTGACCCTAGACTCACCTTAACTATATTACACTATAATGGGTACACTTGTCTAGTTATGTATTATGGTGTTTTATCATGTTTCTTAGATAATTTCAATTGAAACTTAGGAATATATAGCACGTATCAATCATCGAACATAACCATTGAAACTTCTTCATTAATCATTTAATGATAAAGGGTCATCAAAATGATATGTAACAAATTACTCATATCAATTTGCAAGTAGATTCAATTTACTTTACATTTCTTCAAACTTTAACTCAATTTAAAAAATTCAGTTCCATGCATAAGATGAATACACACAAAGTAATATGTTTTATCTTTCAAACACATTCATATCATTTATTTATTTAATTTAATTAAGTCTAATTGTAAGCTCTGAAGGTTTGGTTAAGAAGTTACCTAATTTTTTTACACGAAGGTAAACACTTTATTATGAACATCCCCAGTTACTTATCTAGGTTAACATCATCAATTGGCTACTAACGCCACTCTATAACTTTGACTTTTTTATTAGTACAAAGATAGTAGAGGGAATTTAACTTTTGCTCACTTGTTCACAAAAATATATAAACTTATTATTTATTTTGTTAGACGATAAAAATATTCAAAAGAAGTTAAAATCACCTTTGTAGATGAATTTTACACATAAAAAATTATAATGTTTATCAAGTATTCATCTCTCAAAGTCATAAAGCATATTAAAGTCACTTATTCACCCACACTCTTAATTAATCACATAAACCCTTTAAATCGCCAAAGTAAACAAAATTGTAATGAAAATTTTCAATGATATATTTTTAAAGAAAAAAATTCCACAAATTATTATCTATTGAGAAAATTATGATAAAATTGGTGTCACCCTTATATTCACAACAATATTAAGTGTAAGAAAATTAAATCCCAGTTCCCTGCCCCACACTTAAAATGAACATTATTCCCAAGGTTTACAAATAAAAAAAAAGAGAAAATTGGGAGTAAGAATACTACATTGAATGATATTTGACAATATATGAATTCACTGGTACTCGTGGGAGACTTATTTTTTGCACACTAAAAAACAAGAAAAAGAGATTAAAAAAAAGTAAAAGAGGCACACAAAAATAATAAAAATCCACTATTATATGTATGATTAAGAGTACATCAAAGAATAAGAAATACAAAAATGGAAATAACTAAAATAACATAACATTAATGAGCAAAATGAAAATGTTCAATCACAAAACTCCTAACTACTGGGCTTTGAGTCTTGAGACTATAGATAATCTAGTAACTAATCTAACCGGTTCTCTATACAGTCCATTTTAGTTTGCTTGTAGTCCATCTGACTTTGGTTGGAAGCCATACTTTTCTCCATTTTCGAAAAGATATCTAAAATAACGCTAGTGGGTGGTTTGGGAGGCATAGGAATAGGAGGAATGGCTCTATATGGAGGCTGTGAGCTAAGAGGTGCATTAGAAGATGTCTCCTTATCACTACTCTCATCATGGGCAATGCTCAAAGCAGTGGGATTATCAACTCTTTCATCATCACACAATGGTTGCACCTAAATATTGCATCATCTACCTCAAGCTTATGTATATTTCAAGAGCTTAAATGTGGCATAAGAAATCACAAATGCACTAAATGTTTGCACTAGAACCTCATGCTCAAGACTAACTCTTACATCTATAAAGATCCTCATCAATAAATATAGGAAGCAGAAGTTCTTGTTCAGACACTAAATCCAAACCACATTGTGCATATGACAAATCATGAATCTAGCTAAAGGCACCCCAATGAGAATCCCAAGACTATACAGTATCTTGTATATGATATATATATATATATATATATGTTTGGGAACCGTACTTCGTTGAGTCTACTGGCCTTAGTTAAGACTTTGATGTTAATCAAAGCTGCTATCCCTCTCTTTGGAGCCCAGTTGAGCAGTGGGACAAGCTCGAAGATTTGCCATGCTACCTAGACCTAAGGCAATGCAAGCTACTAAAATAGAAAATCATGGATAATTGTAATCAAGACTTCATGCAACCTATCCTCCTAATTCTCATAAATTTTGACTTCATCGGGAAATGATGATGTATGGATGTCCTAAGTTTTAAATCAAAACTAAACTAAGAATCGCACTCAACAATACCACTACATAACATACCTATGGTGAATTCAAGTTTTGAATCCACAAGAATTGCTATTATCTATGAATTCCTATCTAAATTATCTAGCCTATTTAATGAGAAAGTGGTTGATTGATTTGATAAAGAAAATAAATGAAACAATTAAAAGTAAAAACCTAAAACAACTCACATGAATTAACCATAATTATGAAGGTAGAATCTAGGTAATTAATCCCTTTAGGGTGCACATATTCATTATTACTCTTGATTTAACATGTTTTTCATATTTATTAAACTAAAGATTCCTTAAGGTAAATCACACTCTCTCTTAAGTTATGTAATTATATTTAATTTGATAATTCAAAGAAAATTATCTCTATTTCAACCTATCAATTGAATGCTTTAATTTGTTTTACAGAATTTATTGTTTTGGTTAAGCTTACACCTAACTTAGACATCTTATGTAAACCTATGTCTAAGTCCCTATGTGAGATGCATTATCTAATAAGTGATATGAAGCATATACTTGATTTCTCAATCCAAACTTAAACAATCAAATCTTACATTTGCATAACATTCAAAACCAACGCCTTTAATTCGATAAATAAATGTAACATACAATCTAGAAATCTAATGTTAAACCAAGATAACAAAGAATACTACATTCTAGAGTTCGTAAAACCTAAATCCTATAATAAACTTAGTTATAAAACATCGTATAAATCATATAAAGGATCATAAAGAGGAAGGATATAAAAAATAACATAGTGCATTGTCTTAATTATTGATGGGTGAAATCCTATCCTTGATCTTCACATTAAAAACCATTAGAAATGGCCTAGGATTTGTTATTTTTCTCTTAATGGCTACTTGGAGATGTCTAGAGGTAAGAAGATGTCTAAAATAACCTAAATTATGCTATTTACATATGAAAGGATGAAGCTAACTATGATCTTAGCTGTGATATTTTTTGCTTGAAAATCACAAGCATGCTAGATCCTTCAACTTTATGCCCCTTTTGGTCTTCTCATAATATCTCTTCTGCTAATCATCCATTGGCCATGAATTTGATATGAAGCTTCCAAAGATGGTATTCTTGCTTCCTCAGTTGCTCTTATATCTCTTTAAGCTTTAAAGAGGCATTTGATTGATCTTTAAAAACCTAAAAAATACAACCACACATAGAAAACATATATAAAACATTTCATTCAAAGAGCTTAACTTAATATACATATTAATCACATGGATTTTTCTTTAAAATCAATATAAAAATCATCAAATCATGCCCAAAATATGTATAATCGAGGAGTTATCAGACACCCTTAACAATGATGATCAGTATAAATAAGTAATGAATATAAGAGTACCTTATAAAAATGATTTCACCTCAATCATGTCAAACTCCTTATTTTGCTCAATGTTCATGTAAAACTCGTGAACCAATATGGAATAAGAGAGCCCAACCAACATCAATACAGGCTTATAGCTAGTACTCTAAATACAACTATGATATCATACTTTTAATCTACCATAAGGACCATTAAACAATCCATAATAATATTGTTGCCACTGTAGGCCTTGAACCACTCTGAGTGCTCCCACATAATAAATTGAGCCTCATTAAAGGCGGACCTCTTCCTCAAAGTTGATACTATGAAGTTACCTTGGTGATGTCTATTCTAAAACTGAGCTAAAAAATGGCCACAAAAAGCTAGAATATGCCCAAAAATTATATGAATATTATGGTCACCATCACTAAAATATGCTTGCCATTGTTGAAATATTTTATCACTATCAGTCATAATAATAGGCTTTAAAATTAGTACCAAAAGATAGATCTTAGCATGAAGATCATGATAGTAGAAGTATATAATTTAAAAAGAGGATTAATTATCGCAAATAAATTGAAAAGTGTATAGTGATGGTGGAGATAAGCTAATAGGCAGTAGAAGTATGAAACAAATGGCTAATAAGGATGGATTTTAAGTTAAAATGGATTCTAAGTGGATTAAGAGATAGAAATATGAAAGAAGATGCTGATTTGTGTCAAGAAGGAGCGAACCAAGGGGTCAAGATGGGTTTAGTTGGGAGAAGAATAAAGAAGGGGCATGGGAACTGAAGAAGAAGAAGAAGAAGTTAAAGTAGGGTTTTATTAAAATGATGTCATTTCTGAGCAAAGCACAAGGTTCAACGGTTGCTATTAATGACTATAACAATGATGTTAATGATCCATATTGATGTTCTATAGTTGTACTTCAAAGACGGGTTGGACAGATTATAACGACACTATTGTAAAGAGCTGTTGATGATTTGTCCAATATTTTTCTCTAAAAAAATTCATTTTAAATGGATACTAAGCCTTCCCTAACTTATAGACCATTAAAAATCATAGGATTGTATATTTAAATTGCTTTAAAAATGTTAGATCCTAAGCACTAAAACCTTTCTCTTAACAAGTGCTTCTTTTATATCTTTAGTTGGACAATGCCATTAAGATGTCATAAAAGCTTCAAATTGTTAGTCCTCAAGACCTTCACCTTGCTTATAAAAGCCAGACATCTAAAGAAGTCAAATGGATTACATGACTAGAATGGGGTTAGGCTCCTTATCTTCTTACTAAAATTTAAATTAGTAAGCTTGGCCTTAACCTTAATTGCATTAGAAGCCTTATCACATTGGGGCTCATTAGTCCCTACTCTAGCGTAATTATAAGAGCTAGTATTAGAGAACAAACTAGATAAATTTAAAATATTAAACAATACCTCCTTATCTTGGGGCTTAGGAATCAACTTCCTTTCCTAAACTAAGAAATCAATAGGAAAAATAAATTTTGTACTTTAAAAAGCATATCCTTGATGACCCTCTAGGATAAGTAATTGTTTGATCAATTAGATCAATTAGCTATTTTGAGACTGTAGTAGATTCTAGCTCCTCTAATCTTAACTTCTTGAATATAGACATGGGCATTAAATTGATACTTGCTCTAAGATCTATTATAGCCTTATTTTATTTATAAATTACCTATGGTACATAGGATGGTAAAGCTCTTAGGGTTCTTAAGCTTTGAAAGTAACTTGCTAATTAAAATCGTAAGTACTCCTTTGTAAGCTTAACAATAGTATACTTCCATAACTTCCTCTTATTCAATAAAATGGCCTCTAAAAACCTAAATTAAGAGGGCATTTGAACTAGGGCCTCGTCAAACTAGATATGAATATGTAACTGCTTAAACACTTATAGAAACTTCCTAAATTGCCTATTTAAGCGAGTATTCTTAAGACTTTGAGGATAAGGAATCATAGGCTTGTATTATTGCATATTAAGATTGATGAACAACCTAGATCGCTTCTCCTTCTCACTCTTAACTTACTTCTATCTTCCTTTCTTCACCACCACCTCTTCTATCTTCTCATCTTCTTCCCTTTTCTCTAAATTGTACTCTTCTTCCATTCCTCAAGGTGATGGCCTTAACATGCTCCCTAAGATTAGCTGTAGTAGTATTAATTAGGTTACTAGGCAACTTACTAACCTCTCCTACTATCTAGCTCACTTGAGTCTTTAAGTTTTTTATCAAAGCCTTATGGTTTTTCACCCTCGACTCACTAGATTAGATGTATTTCAACACGGTCTCATTAAATCTAGACTTCTCTTACGGAAGTAGTACACTGGCTCTAAAACTAGGTGATGAGACTCTTTAAGCATTAACTAGTAGAGGTTGTTAGCAGTTTTGACTATTGCTCCACGACAAGTTAGAATGATTTTCTACACCCAAGATTTTATGTGTTAAAATAGTGTTATCCTCTTTAGCTATTAAAGTTTCATGTGAATTAGCCTTATTCAAGTTCTCTAGCAAAAATATTTTCTCATTGATAATCTAAGGATGAACGGGAGGTATCACCACAATTCCTGCAAACTACTTGACCTCTCATCACACTACTATAAACTCCACTCACTAAACTATTCATTTTCTTATTAAATACTTCCATTTAGACCACTAAAGCTACAATGTTGTTAATTCAATGGATTTCATATGGCTTCCTAGGTTGAAGTTTGGAATGATACTAGAAACTATTTAGTGATATTTCTTCAATCAACTTATATGTTTGATCCAGGGTCTTTCTCATCAAAGCATTTATGGTATTATAGGTAAAGGATGTGACTCTACTGTAAAAGATGTCTATTTGTTGTCACGTGTTGAACCCATAATTAGGATGCTTAGAAAGTATCTACCTAAACCTCTCCCGAGCCTCATATAAACTCTAATTTTTTATTGGATAGATAATCTAATTTCAGTCTTCATTTTAACTATCTTACCTAGTGTGAAGAATCTAATAGAAAAGAGCTTCATCAGCTTATCCCACATAGTGATGGAACCAAGATGAAGGGTAGATAACTAAGCTATAGCCTTGTCTCTAATAGAGAAAGCAAATAACCTAAGCATGATAACATCCTACAAAATCCCATTATGTCTAAAAAGGTCATAAATATCTAAGAATGTCTCTAAAGGGTATTCAAGTCCTCTAAGGCCTTAACTATGGAAATTATCTTTTGAAAGATCTTAAAGTTGTTTAAGTTAACCCTAGGTTTAACTATACTAGCTAAAGATCTACCTCTATTTCATATAGCTAAGTCCATCATAGTAAGGTCTTTACATTCTTCTTGAGATTGTTCAACTATGTGTACTTATTATTCCATCTGTAAAGATTTAGTCTCTAACTTTAAATGATCCTCACTGAATATCTCTACCTTAATTTATTAGACGTTCCTACTTGAATCTTGTTCTCTTATATCTACGAATAGTTTGCTCCAACTCTAAATCAAAATCAAGTTTCTCAAGCTTTTGGGCTCGATTATAAATGCAAAGCTAAAAAAATAACTAAAGAAAATAGAAAACTAACTAATGAAAGGAAACAAAACAATCAAAGAAAAATCAAGCAAAAGCAACAAAAATGTAGAAAATAATGAATGAAAATTCACCAATAATAATAGCAATAATAAAAACAACCTTTAGACTAATTGGCATCAATTTATTCCTATTATTAATAGTATAATTCCTCAGCAGCGGTGCCAAAAACTTATTGTGATATTTTCTAATCCACTTTTTTTAATCCAATTTTAAACTAAGACCAACTTATAAACAAGTATACCTATTACAAGTAGTATAGTGGATCGAAAAGAGTTTAAGTTATCATCTTGTGAAGATTTAACTACAACTATTAGATCACTATTTTTATAATTATCTAAATAACTTAGACTAATTGATTAATTAAATTAAAACTATTAAATTAATATAATCACTTTCAATTACTATAAATATATAAAATTTATAATTGAAAATTACTAATTCAAATGTATAGATAAGATTTTGGAGTTTTAATGATTCAGTTAAGTTAAGAGTGATTGTACTGCCTAATCTAAGGTATCTTTACTGAATCAAAACATAGTTGTGGTCAATCCTATGCCCTATCTCTATTAGTTATATTTCGTGGTTTGGTCATACAATGAACTCAGATGATAGTCTTGAAATTCAAGAAAATTAACATTAAAATTACTTATTTCATAATTAAGACCCTCGCAATTAACTAGATTTTAGTTATTCACTAGTTTAAGCTGCATTATTTATTGGTTTTCCAATATTTAAGGTAGATTTCTTATATCCTTACCTATTTATGGCTCTATTCTAAATGGCCAACTTATTATAGAGAATTAAGCATTCAAATAAACAATGGTTGGCATACAAATCATGCAAAATAACTTAATTAAAACATTTACTAACCTAGCCTTAGCTAATAAACAATTCAACCACATATATGAACCATAAAACACATAAGTTATTGATTAAAATGAAAATATATTTAAAATATAACAAAATTAAAATTTGAAAAACACTAGACTACTCCTAGTTGAGTTTTAACTCTGAATTACAATGATCTAACCTTTAGAATGCTCAGTAGCAACTATGAATATCTATTACAATTTATTGAAAGCTAAAACAAGGTAAAACCTAAAGCTAATATGAAAGAGAGAAACCTATGATAAAAGCTAAATAATTTTGCCTAAAATCTAACTTAATTTCTGCTACAAAATCTCAAATCTGTGCTTATATATGTCCTATATAGGTTTAAGGTCGACTTATATGTGAATTCTCTAATTTATCCCTTAAATTTTTATTGGGACTTGCTCTCAAAGACTTCAACAACCCTTAAGATTAGGATCAATGGTGTCATTCATTACTTATGTTATTCTCATAAACTGCATAGTAGACATCAACAATGCTTCTCTAACATTAATAACATCATTAATAGGTTGTGTTTTTCTCTTGTAGTGACATTAACGATGGTTGAAAGTTGACAACATCAACACCATTAAATACACATATTGTTCTTTTGGAAAATGCACTATACTTGATCCTTTTGCACAATTACTTATTTTTAGTATAAACTTATAAAAATATATAATAACACGCATAAATTAGACAGTATAACACTAAAATAAAGATAAACGCATAATAAATCATTATAAATTATACCACTCTTACCTACCCAAGTGTTTAGGGGTCATAAATAAATTTAAATATGAATTCAACAACTTTCATAACACCATAATCAACTTAACACTCACACATATACTTAAACCACTTCTTGATTATGTTTCACTCTTAGTTGATATTAAACACACTCAATGGATGCTCAAACAACACCTAAACAAACCTTCTTATAAGTGAAAATCATCTAACTAGTAATTTTTTTATTGTTGCATAATGTTATAATTCATTTTCCCATTATTTTTTCTTGTTGGAACATGATTCTTGCATACTTTTTTGCATATATTGTTCAACCAATCTTATACATTGGTTTTGGTCAACCAGTCCTTTTCCATATTGGTTTTTTGACAAAATTTTAACACTCAAACAGATCTAAATCATCCTAAAACAAATTCTAATGCTTCTAAACGCTTTCTAACACATTCTTTTCAACCATTAACATATCCTAACATTTTTTTAAAACACTTTTTCATAAAACCTTTAACTCATTCAACCACTTTAACACATTTACATAATTTACTTCATTTTTATATAAGGCTTAATACAATGATACGCATTTACTCAATTTAACCTCAAGAGTCATCCTAATACATTCGACGTTACCTCTGCACATGGATCATGGCAACCCAGCATAATTTAATGCGATCTACATATGCTGAATAAGAGATAAAAATCTATATATGTCAGTGATAGTGCCTTTCTACTTATTGAGGAAAATCAATGTTGCATTGTTGAAGTGTTTTGTATTTTTTGCTCTCCAAATACGATGCTTTTGCATCAACGTCATATTGGAGTCCCTCCAATATT
>JAOXYD010010526.1:0-15170 GCA_028565735.1 Pinacopodium congolense | reverse complement strand
AGTTAGATGTTTAGGAAAGGTTTTGTAGATTGAGAGATTGCAAGACTAATTTTATTTTATTCAACTAGGGAAAATTAGTTACAACTTGAGAGAGGGTGACTAAGGCATTAGGATATCTTAGGCCAAACATTATTGAATCAACTAAGAGGGCAAAAAAATATGGATAAAAGTGATTTTTAGGTTTTTAATCTTGAATTATCAGTTTCCTACATTTTTTCTTCAAATTATTAAATAGTTTTACTTTAATTAATTTTTAGTTCATACTATTTGTTTTTTTAGACTTAAATAGAATATTATTTGAATTGAGTGGTGACTATACCTAATCTTTGTGGGATGATATCCATTTTTACTATAAGATTATGACCTGTGCACTTGGAATATTAACCTGAAACAAGTTAGTGTTTGTTTAGTGAATCAACATTTGATCATCTATTAATTTTTTATTAAGTGGCCAGCTTAAAATTAGATGGTTCAACCCTTCAGTAAGTAGAAATGAATCCCTTAACATGCATAAAATCCCATCCATTCCTTAACTGATAAGTAAATTAGTCACACATGATTATCAATGTAAGCAAAACAATCATCTTAAGCAATATACTTTAAGTAATTACAAATATAACGGTAAATAACAAGTTTAAAGTTCAAAGAACACCTAAGAGGAACTCCTTAATGATTTACATGTTCTAGATAGTGATTTAAGCTCCAACAGAACAATACTTTAATTAATTTGAGAAACAGAGTTAAATATAAGTAATTTGAGTTAGAAAACACCCTAGATGATTTCTAGGCTTAGATATGTATCTTAATAGCAAGCTCTAATATTGACAAAGCAAAAGACAACTTAGAATCAAA
Source organism: Pinacopodium congolense (assembly GCA_028565735.1). Lineage (NCBI taxonomy): Eukaryota > Viridiplantae > Streptophyta > Magnoliopsida > Malpighiales > Erythroxylaceae > Pinacopodium > Pinacopodium congolense. The sequence goes on along the minus strand of JAOXYD010010526.1, from coordinate 14,318 downwards.
ATTATAATTGTTTGAAACATAAGAACACTAAAAACACTAAAGGGGAAAGTTAAAATTTTTTTTAGAACTTCATATCTGATCTCCTCTCAATTATGGCGTGTCTCTTGTGCTTTTACTTTCTTTAGAGGCTTAAGGGCATCCCACTTAGTCCTTCTCAAATAAGGGAATTTATTGGAATTAGCCGAAATCTTAGAGATTGTGGGAGAATTTTCTAGTTGCACCTACTATGGTGAGTTGACTCGACAATCTATGGTAGGTGACACAATCACGATATATGTCTTGCTATAGCATACTTCTACATAGGACTTTGGGATAGTTACGTGGGTCTCATCAAACCCATGTAGATGTTTTGAAAAGTGGTAATTCCTTCATATTTTTGGCCCAATCTTCAATCTCGATCAACCACTTACAAATTAAACATTAAAAAACATAAATTTAACCATTCAGCACTATATTAAGGGTCAAAATTCATTAAATAAACATGAAAAACTCAATCAATTTGACCCCTAACAAATGGCACAACAGAATCCTTAAGCCTCTTGAAGTTAGAGAGTAAGTTGATGATTTAGATGCACCTGCACCAGCGACTGTGATAGAACCTTATTTATACATATTTTAGGCATGTTTTTATAATGATTATCTAAGGTTTATGGGATATTTGTATATGATTTATATGCATATTTTTTTATTTATGAAAAGGATGTTACTTAATTTTTTTGGATGATTTTTTTACGTTTTGTAGGATTTGGTAAGAATTTTGAGGTACTTTTGGAACTAGAAGAGGTGTGAAATCAATTTTAGGACCTAGAGCATGATGTTAGGAAGTTCCACACCAATTTTCAAGGCCATATGATAAGCCATGAAGGATGCATCAAGAGAAGAACAAGTGAAGCTTAAACAGACACCATTTTTGGTATAGTTGATTTGGGTGATGCATTAAGTGCTTGTTTAGGGCTCTGATTGTTCTAAAATTTTCTTAGTGTGAAACTATCATTTGAGGAGCCTACATATCAAATTTCATGGCCATTAGAGGTGTATAGAAGTAGTTAGGGTAGCAAAATTACCCTTTAAGGACAAGGGGAGGCATGAAGGAAGGGTTTTGAGGTCTTGGACCATCTCCAAAGGATCTCTACTCAATATTGAAGGAAATAAATCTTTCTAAACACAAGAATTAAAGAATCAAGATAAGGAATTCACATAAAAAACAATTGAAGAATTAAGGAGCATCATGAGCCTTTCTTTCTGTTTCACATCATGATCCTTTCTTTTTGTTTCTCTTTGTTGATTATTTTTATGACTCAAATTATGATTATGATCTATAATTATCATTAGGATTTGGGTTTCATAAACTCTAGGATGTAGTATTTATTGTTGTTTCTTAATTGGATTTTGAATTTCCATATTTACAATAGGATTGCTTATGGATTTTAACGATAATTTTTATCGAATTTTATGATAATTTCAATGCTTTGATTTAAGTATGTTTGATTCAGAACTTGTTGCATATGTTTGATTGAGAGATCACTCCATACTCTAGAATCATTCCATAAATAATACATCTTACATGAAGACCTAAAGATAGGCTTATATAAGATGTCCAGGTTAAGTGTGAACTTAGCCAAAACAATATCTTCCATAGAGTGAAGTAATGCATTCAATCAATAGAGAGGGATATAAAGAACGTTTTCTTAGTTTATTAAGTTAAATAGGGTTGCTTAACTCAAGAGAGAGTGTAACTTACATAAGGAATCTATGGTCTAATAAATCTAGAAATTAAGTTAAATCAAGATGAATAATGAATATGTACACATCTAAGAGGGATTAATTACGTGAATCCTAGATTCATTATTAGAGTTATATTTTGTGAGTTTGGTTAAGTGATTTACTTTTAATTCTTCATTGAATTTTCATTATTAAGCCAATCAATATCTTTGAATCTTGTAAGGCTAGTTAATTTAGATAGACACTCATTAGTAATAATAGTTCCTATTGACCTTAAACTCACCTCAGTTATATTGCACCATGATAAGTACACTTGCGTAGTTATGTGTTGTGGTATTGTTATTGTGGTTCTTGGATAATTTTAATTAAAACTTTGGCATGTACCACACGCATCAAGTTTTGGCACCGTAGCTGGGGACTATGCCATTATTTGGTGTTTTTCTATTCTTTATTAAGTTAGCTTTTTTTTCCTTTGTTTTTAGTTTTTTTTAACTTTAGTTTTTTGTTTTCTTAGTTTTAGTAATTTTCAAATTTCTACATTTTCATCTTTATTTAAGAGCTTTACATCTCCTTAATCGTTTTTTAATTTTTATTCTTTTCAAGTTAGGTGTTCTTCTTGTATGATCTGCAGTTATTTGATTAATATAGGGGAGCCAGATCTTGAGGTAAAACGAATTTTCAAAAAAGGTTTGAGAGAAAAGAAATTCAAAGGTAAAGTGAAGTTAGAAGTCATAGAGCAACTAATGGATAATATTGAGCGAGACATAGGGATAATATTACAACCTACCATAGGTGATACAACCTACCATAGGTGATCTTTCACGCCAATATCTATAAGAAATAGAGATGAGCATACAAAGGCCATGAGTAGAAGAAGTAAAATTTGAAATCAAACCACAAATGATTTAAATGTTACAAAACTATGTGCAGTTTATGGGCTAATTGATAAAGCTTCGAATGCTCACATCGCCAACTTTTTAGATATTTGCAATACTTTTAAGTTAAATGAAGTTTTGGAAGGCGATTAGGTTGAGATTATTTCCTTTCGCACCAAGGAGTAGGGCAAAATCATAACTTAAAGTAAATCCTTCTTATTCAATCAGTTACTGGAACCAATTGGCTGAAAAGTTCTTAACAAGATATTTTCCCCTTCCTACTTAGCTAAGTTAGGTAACGATATTATTTCTTTTTAGTAGTGGAAATAGGATAACTAGTATGAAGTATGAAAGCATTTGAAGGACATACTTAGGAAGTACAATCAGCATAGTTTTGAGTTAGGTATGTTGATGCAAACATTCCATTATCGTCTTAATTTTGCCATAAAGAAACTAATAGAAACATCATTCGGAGGCACTAATAACTTCAAGGCTCCCAAATAGCTATTAGAATTTATCGAAAACATAGCTATGAACACCTATCAGTGGGGAAGCATGAGACATAAACCTAAACCTAGTGGATGAGCACATATCATAGATGTATTAGCCTTATAGAATCTAAGGTGGAAGCCCTTATAAGGAAGATAGATAGTATGACAGTTGCATCTACCTCACATCAAGTATTAGCCTATGATTTCTGTAGAGGTAGTCATCCTAATCATGAGTGGTAGTTAGCGGGAGTAGGAGTACAATTAGAGTAAGTTGACTACATTAGGAATCATCAAAACATCCCTTATAGTAACATATAAAATCTTGAGTGACGTAATCATCCTAACTTCTCCTAGACAGTTGAAGGGTAAAATGGTTAGAGCCACCAATTTGTTTTACAGCCTCATCAACAATCTGACAAGAAACCTACGTTAGAGGAGATACTTGCCAAATACATTACTTCTATGGATGTCTATTTTCAAAATATTGAAGCATTCATGAAGAATGTAGAAAACCAAGTGCGCCAACTTGCAGGAGTATCTCAGAATGACTACCAAGTGCTATACCTAGTAATACCGAAAAGAATCAAAGAAAGCAAGTGCATGTGGTGTTCTTAGGTGTAGAGAAGGAGGCCATGGAATTAATGACTTAAGAAAAAGAGAAAAGCAAAGATTCACCAAAGGATGAAGGTGAAAAGATAACTAGTGAGCCATCATGAATGGTTAATGACAAAGTAAGAATCAGACAACCAGAGGAGATTTCAAGAATGTGCCTAGACTCCATCAAGAGATGGAATACTAACACTCATTTGGTTAATTTTCTTTTATAGGAATTAAAGAACCCAAGGTTTGTAAGTGAAGTGCTTGCTATCAATAAAAAAAAAAGAGTTTAAGGATGACGACGAGTGAGGAGTGCATCACTATTATCATGGACAAGCTGCCATAGAAACTTAAAGAAGTAGGGAGTTACTCCATCCTTTATACTATTAGTAGTTTTAAATTGAACGATGCATTAGCAGACTTAGGGGATAATATTAATTTGATGTCTGATAGACTATTCCATGAATTGGGATTAAGAATTACAAAGCCCATTAGGATGAGAATACAATTGGTAGATATATTATTAAATATCCTAGGGTATTGTTGAGGATGTACTAGTACAAGTTGATAAATTTATTATTTTTGTTGATTTTGCAATTCTAGACACAAAGGATGAGAATTAGATTCCTTTAATTCTCAGTAGACCCTTTTTGGCCACCTCGAAATATTTTATTGATGTTTTAGAAAATAAGTTGACACTTAGAATTAAAGATGAATATATAACGTTTTCATATCTTAAGAATATTAAGTTATATGTTCATGAGAAAAAATAAAATTTTTCTTTTGATAACACTATTAATGACACTCTAAGTGTTTTGTAGGGGGCCAAAATTGGTGAATTTTTGGAGTTGAAATTAATAATTAAATGCATTTATGAGTGTTATGAAGGAAAGCTAATGTCAATTCTTAATATTGATGCATTAGATGAATTGAGGGGCAATGACAAGGAGAACATGAGGAGCTCACGAAACAATAAGAAAAAGAATGCTTGGAAGCAAAAGCCATTAATCATTTGACAACGAAAAGGGTCATTGAGCTATTGATAATAAGCAAGCACTTTATAGGAGGCAATCTACTAATTATTTTATGCATTTTAGTTTGCTTTTATCAACTTTCTTTCCTTTTGTTTTTTCTTTAGCTAATTCTATTTAGTTGTCATTTTTGCATTTTTTCAAGTGTTTTCTTTTTCTTTTTTTGTTTTTTAAAATCTTTTTAGTTGTTTTTTGTTTTATTTTTAAGTTCATTAGGGAACTTCAAAACTTTTTAACTTAAAAAAGTAATAAAATACAATTTAAAAGAAAAAAAAACCCAAAAACCTATGGACAAGACTCGTGCCTATGGGTGGCTCAGATTTGGTGTTTAAACATGTAAAACCTAACAACTTGTCTATTTCTCATCTTCTTCTCTTCTTTGTCTCATTCTTCTTCATATCCCGTCCATCCTCCCCCTTCTCTATACCAAATCTACTCGTTAAATAATCAATTTGGTTTTAAAGTCATTTTTTCATCAAATAAATAAGGTAATCATTTTATCTTATTTTTCTTTTGATTTTTGTTGTATAAGTTAGAGTTTTCTTCTTGAATTGATTTCTTACACCTATTTTTGACTAATTGCTACATTCTTGAGGGTTTCAATGTGTTTAAGTATGTTCTTAGCTATGAATAACCTTTATTTCACATTACCTATTGCATTTGGTTTTGATTTTCATGTTTTCTTGTGCGGGTTTGATTAAATTACAAATGTTTATATATTTTCATCACCCAATTTTGGATTACCCTCCTTTTATGAGTTAATTATAACTTAGTAGTGATTTTTATATCTTCTAACCCAATTACCCATGCTTAATTTCTAACGGATTATGATTCGAAATTATTTTGCATAGATTATACCTTATGGAATGTTCAATACTAGAATTCAAAGCATGCTAGCTTGGAGATTATGCTGATAATGTTTCTCTTGTTTTATATCCTTTTTATTTCAGTTGCTTCTTAAGCATTTACTCCGTAGCTTTTTATGGAAATCAAACTTTGTTTTTATATGTTTGTTGGCACTTAAAGCACTTCACTCATCTTCTTTGAGAAAGATTCGATTGTGTACATGAGTTCAAATCATTCATTTCCCACTTGATAACACACATTGCAAGCATGATTGTTTAACATGTTGATTATCACTACTTAGCATGACAATGTATCAACATTTTTCAATGGTTTCTTACTTTTTGTTATCATGCATATCCATAAGCACTAACAATCCATTTTGTACTTTTGTAGGAAGTATGCCTCATAAAGAGCAAACAAAGAAGGCCCAACATGATAGGCCTTATTCTTCTAGAGATAGCCTAAGATAGGCCTCAGATATCCAATTTACCAGTTCAACGATCCTCAACTGCTATAATACACAACTTCGTTTGAAAGTTGAACTAACCATGTACCTCAAATATGACAACTTAGATAGCTTAGGCATCATAGACTCAGTTAGGTACTACCTTAGGGCTAGAGGTGAGGAAGCCTTTTTATAAATTAGAGAGCTTAGTTATAAGACCCTATTCTATGAATTTTTGGCTACCTTTGAGTTTAAGAAGCATTGGGTGACATTTAACTATCAAGGTCTAATAAAATTTTAGCTTGGTGGAGAGCAATTTTCCATGCCCATTCAAGATTTTGTGTCACATTTAGGAATACAACCCAGTTAGTTCAAGGATGATCATGCAACTCGATTTGCCAAGTTATAATTCTTTACTCCTCGTCAAGTTGTAGATTTCAAATCCAAGATCAGAAAAGGGGAATTTTAGGCAGGTGCTACTAAAGATCACTTCCTCGGCTTTGAGGGTTCTCTATCAATTTATCAAGCATATTTTGGGAGGAACCTAGGGGAGTTCTAGGGCAATACAAGTACAAGAGCATATTTATCTATGATGTCTAGTCAATGACCATGATTACAACATTAATGGTGCTTTGGACCTTAACTTCTCCTACTAAAGTCACAAATAAAAGTGTACCCTATTAGGTTCTTTATATGTCACTTGGATAGCTAAAAGTTTAAAGTTAAGGATTTATAGGGTCATTTTTTATGAATTGATCCCTACGGAGCTCCTAGATGCTAGCCTAGATACGAATGGGGTTAGCCACATGTAAACACGAGCATCTCTGACTTAAAATACTTGCCTTGACCTCAATAAGAGGGATACTAGTGAGAAGCTTAAAAATAGTCATGATTCAGACGAGAAGAAGGTAGTTGAGACTGGAGTTAGACCTTCTTCAAGCGTTATACTACCATGGACCTCTGATTAGCTCAATGCTTGGGTGGAGTTTCTATGCCTCAAGATGAGAAATTATCAAGCAACCATCGACACCAAATAGGCAGAGTATCAACACTTGTAGTAAGAGAATGGGAGGAGCCGTAATGTCAAAGGTAAGAGGATTAGCAGGTCTAGCCATAGAAATAGAAGCAACAACAGGTAGGGTGGCAGCAATACATGCAATTCTCTCATCCACCATCACCACCATCAGTTGAGGATTGTGGTGAGTTGTGGATCCTATGTGGCTTGGTTTATTTTACTTTTTTTTTGTTTTTTGTATTTTATTTTATTTTCTTTATGTTTTAAATTCCTTTTTTAGTTTATTTGTAAGATTTAGTTAGAGTGTTAATTTTGTTTTGCCTTATCTTGTTCTAGTATTTAGTTAGCTTATGCTTTAGTACTATTCTTTAGGTCAACAATCACAAGCATTGGATCTTTACCTTATACCATATGGATAAAACTTCAAGCTCTCATCATCATACCTTGCAATGGAGTTCGTTATCCAAGGGAGTCATCTTACTTACCTTCTCTCACTTTAAATGCACTTTATTTATTTTAGGTCCTCCAAATTAAGGATAATTTTGTTTAAGAGTGTGTGTGGGTGGGTAGGGGGATATGACACAATTTATCATCTATAACCATACTTAAGTTTTTAAGAGTCCAATGATAATAACTTGGATGCTCCATTTTGAATGATTAAGATTGAGAATTGATTTTTTTAATTATAATGTTTTAATGTCATCAATGTTCTTAAAGAGGTGAGCACTAAATAATTCTTCATTTATTTTCAACTTAAATTTTTTTAATTATATTCTTTTTCCTTTTGTGTGATTTTCTTGTGATGTTAGGCACTTTCAATGTTCAAGATCAATTATCGAATATGGTTACATAAGGAATATTGTGTGAATTTCGAATAAAATGTCCTTTCAATGAATAATGAGTATATTGGGGCTTAAATTAAGTGACAAACACTTAATCCGCTAGCTTCATGTTGATAAAAAGGTCGAAGTGTATGACTAGGGATAGTAGCCATTTGCAGTTGTGATCTAACTGATCTAACTAAGTAACTAGAGGTGTTCATGACAAGATGTTCACCTTCATGTAAAAAGGCTAGATGACATTGAAAGCAAGCTGAAAAGGCCAATCAAGTTTAGTAATCAAGGGAAATTCAAACAAAATGTTTGCCTAATGGAAATTCAAACACTCAGTAATAATATTATTCCCTATGGATGTGACCCTAAACTCACTTGAGCTATATTGCATTATGATAAGTACACTTACCTAATTGTGGTTGTGGTATTGATAGTTATGTTCTTGGATAGTTTTAATTAAACTTTAGGCACGTATCACACACTTTAACTTGCAACATTTCCTGAGGAAGGTGTTGATGAGGCTTCTCTTGAAGCCACTCCTAGTGTTCACCATCCTCCACTTGTAGTTGATGCTCTTGCTTATGTGCCACCCTCATCCTACTTCCATTCTTCTTCGCTTGGAGTAGCACTTGTTTCGAGTTGGATTTACAATGGCTACCATCTAAACACAAGTGTTTGATGTTTATGATCATGCTAATGTTGCTAAGAGTCAGTTACATGTCCTATGGGGCTTAGTTCACTCTCACCTTACACCTCCTATCTAGGTGTTTATTTGTATTGCTTTTTTTCTAATGTTTATGGATAGTGTTTTTGTTGCTTTTGTTTAGTTTGATTCCTTTTGATGTAGTTCCTTTGTAGGTACTTTTTTGATGTATTTTGTCTTCAGATTTATTATGCTCCCTTTTGTACTTGGACATTATATATCCATATACGGAGCATTCTTTTGTGTATATTGCCCCTGTGCTTTTGTTTTCCATTTATGATTTCCAGTATGATAAAATCAATAATCAAATTTCAATGCACAATTCAATGGATTTTCAAGGGATATCATCATTATTATTCAAGTGCTTTTTGTTCTCTTTTCTCCCATTTGTGTTTTATTATTGATTTTATGATCATTGAGGACAATATCAGATAGGAAGGACTACTACACAACATGTATTTCTAAGTAATTGCCCCATAGATCCTATATCTATTTCTATAAAGAAGAAATCATATAATGAAGGGGATTCTTATTTGTACAAATGGCTTGTTTTCTTATTAATTTTATGATCATTAGAGACAATGTTTAATTTAAGTGTGGGTGAGGGACATCATGATTTCACATTTGCTTTTCTTGTCCTAAATTTTTTAATTTTATCATCTTTTTCAAAATAATCTATACTTTGTGAAAAAAAAAAGATTTTGATTCATAACATTAAATATTTTTCATTTTGATTTCAAATATTTTAACAAATTAAGATGTTATACAGTTGATTATGATAATTTATGATCAATTGATTTTAAATTGCTTTATATTTAGGATAGTGGATACCTCGTGATCATTATGATATTCCATTTTAAAAATTCATATTTCTAAGAAAATTTTTGCATCTTTTAAACATTGTCATCATCTTGTTTAAATTTAAAAGAGAAAATGCAAAAAGGAAAGAAAAAATTTGAAAAAAAAAATGATGATGAAAAAGTGTATCTAAAAGTAAAAAAGTTAGTAAGTTTCATTCACTCCGTTGGCTTAAAACTAATTAGTCAAAGTTAAAGAGTGGTGCTAGAAGCTACTTGATGGGAGGTGACTCAATTGAGTAACTAATGATGCTTATGATAAAATATTCATCTTCATATAAAAAGATTAAGTGACTTCTCAACCACTTCAAGCTCACATTTATGTTTGTATTTTGGTGTTTAATGAACAAATGATGTGGATTTTTTTAAATGATGATGCTCTTTGCTTTTTTTGCATTCATTTTACATTTAGAATTGAATTTTGTGACTTAGGTTAAATTGAAGAAGTGTGAAGGGATTTAATTTCAATTGTGATTTGATTTGATTAATCAATTATATAACCTCTTAATTGGTCGTATTGATTGAAGGATTAAAGAAAACTTTTCAATGGTTATGGTTGATGATTTTGAATTAGTTTTCGTGTAATTATATGTTATTTTGGAATTGATGATTGATTGATTTGCTTGAGGATAAGCAAATGCTTAAGTGTGGGGGAATTGATAGGGTTCATTTCATCGTGTTTTTCGGGATATTTTAATGTCCTTTCACCTTTATTTTGTCATTTAATTGTTTAATTTGTGTTTAAATTTGTTTAATTTGCATATTAATCCCCAATTGAAGTGAAAATCATGAAAATATAAAGAAAGGAGCAAAAAAGGACTCAAATAGTGGTCCTAAATCAACCTATCTTTAAATTTATGCAAACCCGCCTTTAAGTTACCTTTTCATGTTAAAAGATGGGGGTTCAACAACACCGTTTAAGTCCATTTGAGGTGTCGTTAAAGTACCTATCATGAAATTCTAGTTGGATATCAAGCTCCCATTAGCTACAGCTGACTCTACTCACCTCAAAGTTATAGAAGACACATATACTAATGATTTGAAGACATTTTCAAAGAGAGGAGAGAGAGAAAAACACATTATTAGATCGAAATTTCATATTCTCGTGAGTTTTATAGTTCCTTTTTTATGTTCTTCATCTTTTTAATTGTGTTTTTACATATTTAAGCTTGTTTTTAAGGATTCTAATAGGTTGAACACATCATTCAGATCTGTAAACGTGTTTGTACCAACATTTGGTGCTTTCTTAACCTATTTTTACATTGAAATCTACTCTTTGTTTTATATATTCAAATACATGATGTTTATAATGAATATGATGTGTTATTTGATTCAAATGAGTGGCTGAGTTGATTTTTGACTAAAGAATGGTTAGTAAATGATCTGAATGTGTTTTGAATTTATGTTCATGCATGCCTAAAGGCTACTCATTATTTAAAGGAAGTGCTTAAGGCTTATTCTAATTTTACCACTTCGAATAAAATTAAGAAACAATTGCATGATCCAAAAAATCTACCCAAGTTATTAGATAATTAGTTAGAAAACACGGTTTAAATCATTGCATGGCCAAAAGTTGATTTATCACGAGGGCTATAATCTAAATTTTTTAATTTTTAGGTTAAAATTCTTAAACTTTAAGTGTAATGCCTAAAATTGATGAATGATCAAATTTCAATTTATGTTAAGTAGAGAAAAGGCATTGTCTTAACCATAGAATTTTCTTGAATTAGTAAAGTAACCCTGGGTCAAGCCTCTCAATCCTTAATTAATTCATTTATATTATTGAAAATCAAATCCTTAGCCAATTGATAGGGATGCATTTTATAGTATTTCTATATGTGTTTCATTATCATTTCATCCCTATATTAGTGTTTAAATGCTTAATTTATGTTCCTTTTGAGTTTACATACATATTTGACACAAATACAAGTTGAAAGGGCCATGTTTGGAGGGGAATTGGAACTAGAAGAGGTTTGGAATCAATTTAAGGACTTAGATCATCATGTTATGAAGTTCCACATCAAATTGTATGGCCATATGACAAGCCATGAAGGAACCATTGCGAGAAGAGTAAAAGAAGCTCAAACAAGCATCAACTTTATTGCATGTGATTAGGTGATTCATTTGGTGAACTTTTAGAGCTTATATTTTTCAAAATTTTATATAATGCAAGTACGTCATATGAGAAACCTACACACCAAATTTCATGGCCATTAAAGGTGTGTATGAGGAGCTAGAGCAAAAACATAAAGAGGGCTAGAAGTTGTCAAATTCAAGGACTTAAGTGGCCTTGATAAAACAATGTTGTTTAAGTCTCCTAACAATTTCCTTTTAATGTACTAGAAACAAAAATAAAAAGAAAAAAATTGAACTTTTTCTTCTCCAATGCATTAAAGATTAGAGGAGACATATAAATAGATGGAGGAAGGCCATTTCTAACAGCTTCCAACATATGTTGGATGGATTAATGATTTATAGTTGTGAGAATTGATTAGGTACTTCATGGGTTTTATGATTTATTCTATGAATGAATTGGAATTCTAATTTAATACCATGAATTATAGATTAATTTATAGATTGGCCATCCTAGGTATAATTTCTAGTTCAATTGCTACATTTTAGCTTTTAATCCATAATTGTCATTAGCTAAATTCATAAGTGGCAATAAGTTATTTGATTTTATAAGTAAACTTGATCAATAAGTCTAAGATTTCGATTCTTAAGGCTACATAAACCGAGCTTGTGAGATCATGGGCTTAATTAGTCCTTCCCTAGTTCTTAATGTTGTCAGGCCACTAAATCTAGAGAGCTTGTTCAAGGTTGTCGCATGATTAGGAGTAAGTTTTCTATCATACAGGACTTATCTGAAAATGGAGAAATTTAAGATGCAGGAGCTTATTCGTATCTATAGGCTAGAGTTATAGGGATAAAAATTTATATTTTCAATGATTGATTGTGATTCTTGAATTTGGATAATATCTTTTGTCGAGCTTTCCATATTTTTTTTTTGTTTCGTTTCTTATTGCATTATTGTTTGTTTTCCTCATTAGTTGTCTTTTAATTCCTTCACATGCAAGGGGGTTTTTGTTTACAACATTATGAATAGTTGAAAAACACAACTAGTTTTTTGTGGGATCAACCTTAACTTACCTTCCTATATAGTTAGTTAGGTTTGTTAGATAATACTTATTATTTGGTGGTCTGTGACAAACTCACCACCAATTGAACCATTTAAGCGATCCTTAAATTTAGTCTTCTTTTCATAACTTGAAGTTTTTAATTTAATTTGGTAAGGGTTGTTTGGATTCATTTTATTTTTTGGTTTTGGTTTCTTGTTTTTTTAAATACAAAAATAAATAAAAATAGCACTGAAACTGAAAAAGACAACACAATAATACAACATAAAAACTAAGAAAAACAACATAGAAACCAAAAACCACAACCAACAACAATACCAAATGACCCTTAAGTTTATTATTGTTAGTTGATTTAGTATTAATTATCCTAAGTAGCCCCTAATTTTATTATTTTTGGTTGATTTAGTATTAATTATCCTAAGTAATTATCTAATTAAATAATTAAAGTACATCTTTTAAAATCAATTTGAAAACCAACAATTTCAACAAGTATACTAGTCGGTAAGTAATAAAGTGGAGTATTTTTATGACTTAAGAATGTCAAACCCATAAGGAAAGTTTAATGACTACTAGGTCACTTGGATCACAATTATCTAGAGAAGCTTAATATTACTAAATTAAGAGGTTAGAACAACTAAATTAACCTAAAGGCAACTAAGTTAACCTAAAAGCTGCCAAACATTACAATGGATTCAAAATTACCTTTAAAATTACCAAATTGATTAAGTAACTAAAGATTAGGCTTTAAATGACTTAATTGAGTTATGAAAGAGATTGGAATGTCAAATCTGGGGTCTTCAGGAAATCATGCCAAGGTTATGGTTAAGACAATACCTTATTTCTAATTATCCTAAATTGAAGTTGGTCATTCATAAATTTTAGGCAACAGGCTTAAAGTTCGAGAAGTTATAATCATAAAATCTACGTTTTAAGACTATTACCCTTATGAGTAATCAAAGTTTGGTCATTTTTTTATTAAAATAATGTTGTTTATTGATTTTTACAATAATTAATGTAGATTTCCCATATCCTTAATCATTTAATAACTTTATCTTAAATGGCAATAGAATTTAAGCATTAATAATTTAAAATAAATAAGGATTATCATCCAATCATTTTTTGAGAACTCAATTAATCCATTTAAGATACTTTATTTAGCAAGAAATCAGATTAAGCAGGCATATATAACATAGAATAGAAAGATTCAAAGCTAGATATCATGTTCTTGTAATATATGTAAGGAAATCGATAGAAATAAATGATTAAATGGCTTAGATTGCACTAAATGATGTTCCAAAGTGTTAAATAACCTTCAATCACATTTGCAAACTCTAGAAATACCTTAAAAAATCCTAAAAAATTGTTGAGTTCGCAAAACAAACTTCAAGTTTTACGCTCAAAACCACAAGTATACGGATCGTACTTGTAGTAAAGAATAGATATCGATCCCACGAGGATTGTATCTAGACACCCTATTAATTTGGTTTGCACTTTGTTCAAGAAATTGATTTAAACTTTTTAAATAAAAAGAAATAAAGAAGACGCAGACAAATTTGGAAGCAATAACCAGCAACAAAGCGAATTGCAACACCGCAAATGAAAATTTGAAGAAAAACAAGGTTTAAGAATAGGATTTATTCTTATCCATATTTTTTCCCTTTAGTTAATTGATCTAATTTATATTTGGCTCAAGATTTCCTAATATTTTAGCTACTCTCTCTCAAGGTGCAACTAAATGTCACTAGCTAAATAAATTTAGGATTAAC
>JAOXYD010010525.1:0-28749 GCA_028565735.1 Pinacopodium congolense | reverse complement strand
CATGGCTACAGGTGCTAGTCCAGGGCAGATGCTAGCCCACAACAAGACAATCATGGCTCTGATACCTTATATATATTTTTAGCATATTTATAACCATATAAGAATGGAATTTTGGTAATAGAATTATTAATGCTCATATCTTCTCATGTCTTCCACTTATTTTATGACTTTGAACTTGACTCTTCACATGCTTAGAGGTTATTTTCTTTTTGATAGAAAAGTATGTAAGCTATAAGATAAAAATGAGGCTATTTATATAAAGACCAATAAAGGAAAACAAATACTAGCAAAATGCTAGAGAGTATCAAATGTTTACAAAATAAGCTAGGGCCTACGTAGATAACAAGTAAAAAGTCAATGCTATCAGAGCAATAAAAGAGTTGGAGTTTGAAACATTAGTAGTTTATGTACAAGATGTGGGGGAGCTCAAGTTATAATTGAGACGTAACTAAACTTTTTATCAAGCCACTAATTGTATGCTTGATTGGTTAAGATCTTATAACTAAATAAAGAGGAATCCCAAACTAGTTTATTTCTTGTATAGGCTTAACCGAGAGATAAATAATAATGTTTAGGAGGTCTTCTTCCATTTCAAGTTTGAAGACAAATAGCCTTGTTGTGTTTTTTACAAATCTTTTGGTGAGGTCTTCCTCTTTTAGTTTTGAAACAAGGATTTATAGAAGTTCCTCCTCTTCTCTACTAACAGTTTTACTAGTTCCGGAGCTAGAATCTAGAGTGGTTATAGCTTTCTTTTGACTACTAGTGAGTTAAGATGGTTCGAATATTTTTTCTACCCCCTTTTACTTTTCTAGTAAATCTCTTTTCTTGCCATATGAATTTTTTTTAATGAGTATTTTGAACTCTGATTCATTGTGATATTATATTATCCCTTCAAATTAATAAATTGACCTACAAAAAGAATTAACATTAAATCATTTTCTTATTTTATTAAAATCAAGGGTAGAAAGTACTTTATTTTTAAAACATTGATCTTTTTTATTAGGAGGATCAATCTAGAAGAGATGCACTAAGGATTGGATGCTTGGTCTTTAAAGATCCTATTGTTCCTTTCTTGATAAATGGTGTAAATACTAGTCGAAAGGATAGTTTTTAGAAAATGGTTGTTGGAGTTTTTAATATTAATTAAGGAAAGGATGTAGCTAATAGTGGATTAAAGGAAGAAGGAGGCCAATTAAGTGATAGCTTACTTAAAATGTTATACCATATCCCTTTGGAAAAGGGCTAATTGAAGAACAAATGATCCTGGGATTCATTGTTTAAGTAACATAAAGTGCAGACCTTGGGGGTGTAATTTTGAATAAGTCTTTCTCCAATTGAGAGTTTGTTCACGATAGCAAGCTAGAGGATGAAGCTATGTCAGGGAGTGGAGTCTTTAGGCCACATGAGTTTGAATCAAGGACAATTTTAGGTAGCTAGCATTAGAAATTTGTAAGTTAAAGAGCTGGTATAGGAGTTTGAAGAATGGAAAGACCATTTAAGCTTTTCTTTTTTTATGGGGATTAGACGGATACGTAATTCTTGTTTCTCAATAATGGCAAGTAAGGAAGAGTAGAGGTAGGCCATGCTCAATAATTTCTATTTATAATGGTGGAAAATTTGGACAAAAGGTTAAATTCTAGACTGTGAATCTGCCTTAGTGTAATATGGCCCTTTAGTGTTTCCAAAAGGCCCCAATGATCATACCAAAGATTATTCTTTTCCCAATTACCAATTTTAATTGTAGATTGGTCCTTAAAAGTATCCCTTACTTGTAGAAGTTTCCTCTAACTCTAGGATCTATTCCTTTTATGGTTTAGATTCTAGAAATTTTGCCTCTTTATTATAACAATATACACCCATTCGACCTAAATGGATTCCTCATCATTGAAAAGGAACCAAATTCTTTTAGAAAGGAAAACCTTGTTCTAGGATTTAAGATGTCGGATACCTAGTCCTCCTTCTTTTTTAGACTTGCAAACTTTATTCTAATTTACTTTAAACTTAGCATGGATATCTAATAGTACCTATTTTATGTATATTTTCATCATTATAAATAAGATGTTACTTATGATGATTTTGGTGAATGTATATATTTTTATAAGTCTTGGTGAGCAATTTGGTGCATATATGAAGTTGGATGAGTTGTGGAATCAAAGGAGGATAACAAGCATCAAGTTATTGAGTTTTATACTTTGTCTCATGGTCATAGCATAAACCATGGAGAGTTTACAAAGAAAACACCAAGAGAAATGTAGAAGTAAAGAAGTCACAACTAAAGTTATGGCCACGAATTTTCTCCAGAAGGGTGAATTATCTCATAGTCATGAGCCAAGCCGTGGGACAATTAAGTCCAACTTGTATAAAAGTTAAATTTTAGGTTTTTTAGGTCTTTGTTAAAAATTGGTGATCCTTGGAGACCCAAAGCCAACATCAATAAACCAAGGGAGAATTCCCAGACATCTTTAGAAGGTTTTAAGCAAATTGGAGAAGAAGATTGGATCTAAATATCAAGTAATTAAAGAATAAGAATAGTTTTCTAGCAAGAATCATAGAAGATCCAATGATTCAAGCATCCTGAGAATGAGTTTCTTTTTTATTTCAATATGTTTAGGAACCAATTTTCTTATATGATCAAGGGGTTTATGAACCCTGTGATGTAGTATTTGTTGTTCTTGACTTCGATGTTGAATTTTTAGATTTTGACTTAGATTTATCCATGGGATTAATGAAATTAATTTTGATCTCTATGTTCTAATTATTTCATTTCATATATTTAGATCGAGAGATCATCTGTGTGAATAAATCAATCTATAGGCAAGAAATCTTAGATTGAGATCTGGAGATAAACTGCCATAAGATTTTCATATTAGGTGTAAATCTAATCAAAATAATAACTTCCATAAATCGTATTAATACTTCCAATTGATATTTTTATTAAGGAGAACTTTTTATTGATTTATCAAGATGGACAAGAATTGTTGAACCAAGGAGATTCCAATCATGTGTTTTGATGATGACAATGTTATTATTACTAATGTTTAAGTTTTATACTTTTATAAGATATGTTAATGTTTAAAGTATTAGAATATATTTGTAAAGCCTAAGGTAGAAGAGCTTAAACATTGGATGATAAAAAACGGATAAGGATTGAAGATTAAGTGATGATCAAGAGTGAAGATCAAGAGAAAGAAAATCAAGTTTGGATAGGTTTAGGAAAAAGGGTTAAGGTGTAAGTGTCCTAAACTTGATTCTTAATCAATGCTTGAAAAGGGCTCTCACATTTGTATGATACATTTTTATATAGACATATAAGAGTTGAAATATGGTTTTAGTGATTAATTGAATTGTATTACGTCATTTACCATATTATAAATTGAATTATAATGGAATATAGCCTAAATGTTGCATAATCAAGTAGTAATGTGATTAATTTTTTTAGGGTATGTTTTTTTATGTGTTTAAGTTAATTGAATTATTAATTAAAGTTGTTTAAGTATGTGTGAATTGGTTTGTGTCATAGTTATGATGTGAATTTTGGTTTATGGATAATTTATAAAGTTTATGAAAAGGTTTAAAGTTGTTTATGAATAAAAAATTTCATAATCAAGGCAATTCTTATGTTTTAAATGAATTGAATGTTTTTATAAGTTGAAAAAGCTTTGAATTATGCTTTAAAACTTGTTTGAAGTGTTAATTAATGTTAGGAATTTGTTTGAAAAGGTTTGGAATTGATTTCAACAATTTTCATATGTTTCTAAAACCAATACAGTGGGTGGAGAAGCCATATATGATAGTTTTACAGAGTCTTGTGTATGTCTTATTTCCAAAGAGCTATACGGAGGTCTGGAGGGCACTATATTGCTCCCAAAACCCTTCGTATACCTCTAACGACTAGTAGCTTTTTTAGTTTCAATGACTTTTTTAACACCCAAAACTGCTAGTTTTTATTCTTAGCATCTCTTACTACCTCTTAACACTATATATAAGAGTTCTAAGTCTTTCATAACACTCTTAATGCCATTTTATCAAAGATTAAAGTCACCAAAGTGCTCATACTCAAAGTTGTTATTTATTTCTTATTGCTTCTTTTTCAATTTCAATTTTCATGTTTTGAATTCATTTTTAGTTATGCAAAATTGGTGTTTTCAGTTTGTTTAGATATATACAATTTTCATTGAGCTTGCCTTTTAATTTTTAAGTGATTATTTCTTTTGTTTCAAGTGTTTAGACACACACTCACTAAAATTATCTCTGTTTTGGTTCACCTTCTGTGGTTCTTCGATTTTCAACTCGAAAATATATTTTTATTGCTTTAAAATAATCATACACAATTGTTTTAAGGTCTCAAAAGAGCACTGGATCCTTTACTTTGAATTTTAAGCACGCACAACATTTATTTGAGATTAAAGAACATAGATTACTCAAATCTGTCAACTTTTCTATGTTGCTCCTTTACTTATTTCGATTTGATTTCTAAATCTATTTTTGAAACTTCAAATTTATTGATTTCAGTTTGCTTAAGATCTTAATAGGTTACCAGTATTTTTTTTTTAATTTTTAAGCCATTATATTGTGTTTTAAGCTTAATTTTACAGGTTGCACCAAAGCTGTCTAGGTTTGATTTTTTCTGCTTTGGTCAGGAGTTAATACATTTATTTGATGCTATAAATTTGTTTTTGTTGTTGCAATTTGTTTTTAACTAGTTTATTGAGGTTCCAGTAAGTTTTCTAATTTATTTTGCATCATTTAATTGATTAAATTCATATGCATATAGGCTGGAACATATAGGGTGCATATTTTAACAACTTATGTTTATATTAATTGAATCAAATTGTTTGAGGCTTTAATTGTCTTTTTTTCTAGATAAATTTGATTTTTTATGATCTATGAATCTATTAGGAGACTTACCAAATTAGTTAATTTTCTCTAGAAAATTCAAAATTGATTTTATTATATGAGCATTACAAAAACATCATATAAGGTGTGTATTAGTGACTTAATTAGGGGAATTGATTTATGTTGAATATTGTTGAGTTGATAGGTTACTCTTTACCTTTAAAATAGATTTTATAGGTTGCTCTTGACCTGTGTTAAACAATATTTGAGTTTCATTAACATTTGATTGTGAATCGAATTGCTTTAGGCCTTATATGTACATTAGACATTACATAAGGTATAAGCATTGCATTGGTGGCATTTTGGCCCCGATTTTTTTATCAAGGTTTGAGAAGCTATATAAGCTTGTGTTAAAGTTTAAGGGAACTTGTTTTAAGAGTTGTCTTTGTGACATAAAAATTGTTAAAATTGATTGAATTATAAGGGTTACTATTCACCCATTGGAAAGAAAGATTGGTGGGTTCCTCTTGACTTTTAGAATTCAAGATTATTATATAGCTTCCTCTTGACCTTTGAACAAGATTTTTGGGTTACTCTTTACCTTAAAGTAAGATTGTAAAGGTTCCTTTTGACCTTAAAATCAAGATTGTTATAAATGTTCCTCTTGGACTTAGAATCAAGATTATTGTAAAGGTTCTTCTTGGCCATAGAAACAAGATTATTTTAAGGGTTACTCTTCACCCATTTAAAGTAAAATTAGTTTTCTGGTGAATTTCCAATAAGTTGTTGGAGAGAGGATGTAATCTATCATTAGGGTAGGCAAACCTCTATAAATCTTAGTATTTATCTCTTCCCTTATCTCTTTATATTTGTGAACTTGTATTTGCTTTATTATTGATTGAATTTGTTTAATATTAGTATAAATTTTGGCATATCATTTAGGTTGAATTTTTGTTAGAGAATTCATTTACTTGATTTTAGCCTAAGGTGTTTAAGTTGTTTTAATTTGCAAAGAATTTTTAAACATCAAATTCATCCCTCCCTCCTAGGTGCCATTAGGCTTACAAGAACTCTATAAATCTTGAGAGACTATGATTCACTCTAGGGAATCTACTGTCTAAGTAAAAATGGAAAATTTGTTGAATTAAAGTTGAACAATAAACATAAGCATGTCTTAGAGAGATTAATCATCTAAGTGCTAACTTCTTTGATTGATTATTATATCTAGTGAATTTGCTTTAATTTTTTTGTTAGTTCATTAGTTTAATTTATTTTATTAATCAATTAAACACCAATTTAAATTGGTTGAATAGTAAAGAGAGAAAAATACTAGTAATTCAATACGGTCCTTGTGGGATTGACAATCCAAACTTTGAATAAGTTATACTACGATACGATAAGTGCACTTGTCTATTTCTGATCTTAGTGTTATCAAGTTTGATATTTTAGATTTATTTTACTTAAAACTTTAAGAGTGTAGATCGCACGTATCAATATCAACTACACCTGACCAAAGGAAATTTTTTTCTCTCTATCACTTTGATGACAAAAGAAGGGTGGAGAAAGTGAGCAAACTAGTATAAATAAAAACTAGATAGAATTGAGTGAATAAGTTGGAGTCAACCTATATAGAAAAGTGTTTTTTAGGTATAAAAAATAATCCCACTATTGATTTTATTCAGGATAGGTAGATAATTTGTCCAAGATAATTTTATGGAGAAGAGAGGGATAGCAAGGTATTTGATAGGTAATTACATAAGATGTATCCCTAATATACTAAAGACGGACTTTGTAAGTTTTTGTTTGTCAAGGAAATAATTTCTTGGCTTTCAAAAGGGTTGATATAGAAAGCAGATAAGCCAAAGAATGTAGAAAGGGATTGGAGGAAGAGTTAGACCAAAACAATGTTAGTTTTATAGAAGAGGAAGATATCATATGTAAAAATGATATGGTTAAGTTTATTTACAAAAAATTTATAGTGAAAATGGAAGTTAGGGTTATTCAAGGTATGGTAGTGCAGTATTTGGCAAAAAACCTACCTACAAATCATGAAGAGGTCAAAGGACGTAGGATCTCCCTATTTAAGGCCACAATTAATTCTAAAGCAGTTAGTTAGCTCATCGTTAATAACAATAAAAAATGTTGGGATGGTGATGCATTCCTTAATCTAGTTTATAAATTGACTAGGGAAGCCTAAAATGGATAGGTTTTAAGGATAAAGTCCTAATTCATAGAATTTAAGACTTTCTCTAAATCTATTTTAAAAGCATGATAGCTTATTGAAAACTACCAAATAATAAAATACTTAACTAAACTTTCTATATAGTAGGATAAGCTAAGGTTGAATCTATAGAGAGCTATGATGCAATTGTATTCTCTAATGTTATGAAAGGGAAAGCAAAAACCCCTGATGCAATGAAATTAAAACAAATGGAAATATGACTAAAGAAACGACAGTAAACAAACAATATAGCAAAGTATAAAGAAGCAAATAACAATACTAATAAAGTGAGTAGAAGATATTATCGGGATTATAGGAAAGACAACTGATCATTAAAACTAAATAAATTATGTTCTAACTAAAATGTTAGCCTATAGACTTAAGTACAACCCTTATCCTTGCTCCTCCAACTATAGGTAAGTCCGATACAACCAAAAATCTACCTCTAACCACACAATAACCAAGGATATTATCTCTAGATTGAATTGCGTAGTAGTTTTAATAATTAGGGAACAACTAACTTAAGCCACAACCTCACACACTTAAATTATACAACTTAAAGAATTGAAACCCTAGGCTAAATTGATTGAGTCTCAATTATAATTTTAATTAACCTATTGCTATTTATGGATTTTGTTAATGATAATTACAAATCAAAAACTTAAATCTAGCATTCAAACTAGAAATTATCTCCAGGGTGATCAACCCTATGAATAATCCCTAATTCTTGACCTTAATTCAAGGTTTCAATTCAATCTAAGCCTATAACATAGTATCAATGAAAGCCCAATTTTATTATCATAATCAACTTCCCAACATCCTTAATACCTCAAACTCTAAGAAATTTAACCACACATATTAAAAGCAAATAATACTAGAATAATAAACATTGAAATCATACTGTAATAATCCAAACAAGATGGTTAATTAGATATTCACTATTAAACAACAATATTCAAGAGTTTAGACATCAATAATCATCTAAAATCAAAGATAAATACAAGGTGTAATGTAACAACGTGAACATAGTTATGGAATCACTAAAACATTAGTAAAAAAAGCTTAACTAAACCCAGAACAACTAAGTCAAATAGATTAAATAGAAAACTATAAGAAAACCCAACTTAAATATCTAAAAACAAGCAAGAAATCAAAGGAAATCAATGGGAGCTCAAAGGGGAATGAAGACTAATGTCTAGGATTAGTGAAAGACTTCTTTGCCCTTTTTATTTTTCCCTGACAGTGCTCTTAATGATGGTTGAAAATCCTTCAACGACGGTCTATTAAACCACCATTAAAGGGTCTGGGTAGCAATCCTCAGCAGCGCCCTATTCCTCTGTCAACAGCACCATTGATCAGTTGTTAATGGTTTAGTTTGGCATATCCTTACTCCATTTTTGCTCTAATTCTTTCCCAAACTTGGTGTTTTGATCCATAAATTATGTTAAAAGATCAAGCCTACCATTCAACACATAATAACACAAATTGAGCACTTTTATACTAAAAATATGGATCAATTCATATGAATCCACTTACCAAAACTTAACATTATTCATCCCTATCAAATTTTCACACACTTGAACCATTACTTGTCCTCAAGTAATGAATTAAACACTTCACTAAAAAAATCTCAATTGAAAGTCAAAAGTTAATTGAATAAAATAGAAATTAATCAATGCCTTTAATCTATTTCACAAATTTCAACTCTATTACGCTTAAAAACCAAGGTAATCATAAGCAAAGTACATAATTAATGAAAAAGTAACCCAATATGTATAATATCAACTATTCAAGACATTTCGCATAAGTCATCATACAAACTAATTAACGATGATCTAAATAGCCAAAAACATAACAAAATTTGAACTTAAAGCAATATTTAAAAGTTCTCCTTTTTTTTACTCTAGGATAAATACTTTTTCATGAATAACTCCAGTTACTAAACTAACATGTTTCTTTTAGCTTGTTTGAGATGTCATCTACTTCTTTGGCATGAAGGTGAACATTTTGTTATGAACACCCCTAATTACTAGGTTAGATCACCCCCACAAATGGCTTCTAGCACCACTTATATATTTTAACCTTTACATTGATTTGAAGCCAACAGAGTGAAATTTGATCATTTTATTCAATTACACAACACTTGCTTTTTTTACACTTTATTTCAAACATCCCATTCAAAATTCATATGAAAAAACATCCAAAATATACTTAAACACTAAATATCATTCAAATGGGTTGCTAAACACATGTAAAGCACTCAAAAGAAAATGAAAAATCAAAAATGTTTAAGTTAGTAATCATTTCAAGAGTTTATTAAAGTTCCTCAAGTTAAAAGCGTCAATTTTTTTCGAGTACCATAATAAACGATCAACTAAAGATCCAGATTATTTTAAGCTAACATATTCAAATCATCATAATTGGATTTACAAAAACTCAAGCTCAGAGAAATGTGAACTTGTTCCCACCCTCATACTTAAATTAGACATTGTCTCAAATTTATAAACCTTTTATAATGTTCATGCTCACATCTGTCCAAGCCTGCCAGGGAATGGATAAAGTTTATAGCTTTCTTGGTGTAGTTATGGTTTCATATTTATTTATCTAACATATGTTACACTTCTTGATAAACTCCGTACTATGAGTATGCATTCTCTTCCAATAGAAATACAAGGTTAATCATTTATAAGTGGCTAAGAATCCTGAATGCTTTCCTATTACTAAATCATGGAATAAGGATATAAGCTTCTTCCTCAAAGAAGAATCAATTCCTACTACCAATCTAGCTTTCCAATGCAAAATCTCTTTATTTCAAGTATAGGAACATGTTTGAACTTGCTTATGTTTTGGAATAACTAAAAAATATTTGGATTAGCTTCCTAATTTCTCTTTCTATCTTGTAAAAATGTTGTTTGGACTTAAGTTACCAACATAGAGTGAAGCTCACCATTGTTGATTCTAGATAAGCCACCAGTTACAGTATTCTCACTCCCCTTTTTGATTTTAAAATCAAACCCAAGCAATTTAGGTAATCACGTTTTTTAGAAGGATGTAGTAACCTTCTACTCTAGCAAGTACTTCAAAATATTGTAATCTATTTATACTATAAACCTCCTTCTGGTTATGTAATGTAACTAATGTTTTATTATCATAACCGTAGTAAATAATTCTTTCTTATATCTAAAGAAGTGAAAGTACCTTTCAAATAGAGTCTTGCTCATATAAACTAAGGGACGTTCATCCTGTATCAGCACAACTAACCACTTCCACATACATCAACTTCTACTATAAAAACAGGAGTATAAACTAGATCAATATTAAGGGCACTGAAGGCAAGATCAACTACTTATTTCCATATAAATGCATTCTTCTTCAATTATGTTGTTAAAGGTATACTTAATTGACCAAATCCCATGACAGATTTTTCGTAATAACATGTTAACCCTAGAAATCCTCTTAACTATTTTAACGTTGTGGGAATAGGCCAATTTTTAATTGTTTCCATCTTTTTAAGGTTATTAGAATCTCCTTTTACTAATACGAGATAGCTTAAATATTCCTCTTTTGTGCTCTAAATGGGCACTTTGCCTTCTTAATAAAAAGTTTCTAATATTTTAAAACCTACAATAACTATTGTAGAGGCTCCAAATGTAACTTCAAGGATGAACTATACACTAATATATGACTAAAGAATACCAATACAAAATCACTCAATTATGGCTTAAAGATGGAATTCATAAGGCTCTGGAACACTATAGGAGTGTTGGATAAGCTAAAAGGCATAACAAAAAATTCATAATACCCTTCATGAGTCCTAAAACCTATTTTATGATATGTCCTTCAAATATCTTGATTTGATGATAATTTGGCCTCAAGTCTAGTTTGGAGAAGAAACTGCCCCCCCTAAAAAAAATTCCATCCATAAGCTCTTCATTTAATGGTATAGGCAACTTGTCTTTGGTTATGCATTTGTTTAAAGCCCTGTAATCCACACACATCCTCCATGAATTATCCTTATTTTTTACTAAGACTACTAATGATGAAATGGACTAACACTACCATGAATAATACCTTGCTTCAACATATCTATCCCTAACTCCTCAATAGCTCTCTTTCTTACTCCTACACATCCATAAGATCTTATATTAACTTCTTCTATTACTTTTTTCAACAATATAAGATGATCACGCTTCCTTTTTACTCTATAAGTTAAAAAAAATCTTCATATTACTAAAATAAACTCTACATCAGTTGTTGTATGAACATTATTTTGGTCAATTTCTTCTATCATTTCCTTTACATCTCATAGTTGATTGATGTCTTCCATTTTAAATAATTCCCTTTGTTCTGCAGTATGAAGTTGCAAATTACATCGATATGAGTTAGAAGTGATTTATATTGGTTTTTATGCCATATTTAAATGTGTTTTTACTCCTAAATATCTATAAATGTTTCCTATTTATGAGTTATTTTGATTATATAGCATGTTCAAAGCTATTTGGGCTTAATTAGATTGAAAAGAATTTAAAAAAAAAAGGAGCTCAAAAACATCAATGAAAGCACATTTGCGAGCATTTTGAGGCACTTCTAGAACTAGAAAAGGTGTTAAATAAATTGGAGGACTTAAAGCAATATGTTATGAAGTTCTACACCAAATTCCAAGGTTATTTGACAAGAAATAAGGAGTGCACAAAAGAAAGAATAAAAAAAGCTTAGTTGAGCTCTAGATTAGATACAGCTGAATTGAGGATGGAATTAGGTGCACTTCTAAAGCTCTAAATGCTATGAAATTTTAAAGGTGCTAGAACATCATGTGAAGAGTCTACATACCAAATCTCACGGCCATTGGAGGTGTATAGAAGGCATTAGAGCAAAAAATATGAAGAGGGGTAGAAGTTGTAAATTTTTTGAACTTAAATAGAGTTAACAAAACAACATCATTTTTGTAATTCTTAGGGGAAAACTTAACCAAATAAAACCCTAATCATTCCTAAACCCTAGAAGCCACTCCTAGGAGTATAAATACTCTAATTTTCATCACTATTAGAGAGCATTCAAGACAACCTCCTATCATCCGTCACCATAGCTAGGTTTTTGTCTCTTTTTATATCCAGGTTTATTCTTCAACTTAATCTTTGTTCTTAGGAGATTTAGGAGATTTTAAGTGACGATTTAGAGCAAAGATATTCAAGGATTTTCCATCTTCTTGTTAATTATTTGTAATTTTCATTTTAAAACTTGTATTGACTTTATTTTTTTTTTGTTTTAATACTTTTATTGACTTTATCTTATTAATTCATTCAATGGAAACATTTATTATGACCTTAACTTGTTTTCTATTGATGAATATGTGTGAATAGATTGTTTTTGGCTAAGTTTAGGATAATATTGGGTTATGAACAGATTGGGCTTGGTTGATTTTTCCCTACTTAAATGTTTATTTTTGCCTAATTTAGCTTGATCACCTAGATTAGAGCTTTAGGTAATTGAATTCCATAACCATTGGTGTTTGATCTCTAAAAAATCGATTATGTAACATACTTGAACCTAAAATTAGACCAACTTTAGGATCTTGTATGAGAATTCCTAAGATGAACAAACTTTAATCTAGGCTTCCTGTGATTAATGCCTTTTATTCCAAGTTATTTATGAATCAAATAGGTAATTTGAGTTTAAAAGAGAAAAGATGTTCCCATAAACATTGGTTATATTTTTCTTAAGTGAAGTAAATCCTAAATCAATCCACCACCAATAATTTTAAGTGATTAACCCATTAGAATACAAAGCTTTAGCTAGTTTTTGTCTTTTGGTTAAGTTTAACTGTATTTCACTTATAGTTTGCATATTGCATATTTCGTTAGTCATGTGTTTTAATTCTTTTTTTAATTAATGAAATCTTGGTTATCTAAATAGTCACACATTGTTTAATTTGATATTTTTAACTTTGGTCTCTTAGGAACGATACTCAATTTTACTCCATTTACAAGATGTGCTTGCCTTTCACTTGGTCTAGGATTGAATTAGATTTTTTTTTTCTTAAGTTTAGATTGCAACAAGTGTTTAGCGTTGTTGCTAGGGACCCTAATTTTTGATATTAGGTTTAGATGGTGTTAATTTTCTCATATTTATTTCTTATTTCTTTTTTATTTATCTATTTTAGTTGGATATTTGGTTGTTTTTCTTTTTTGCTTGTTTTATTTCCTGTTTAAGTCCTTTTTATTACTTTCTTTTAGTTTGTTTCTTGTTTATCTATACTTATGGTAAAAAGCCTAAGAGCTTACCACTTGATACTAAGAATGAGAAAACTGATCGTAGGTTACACAAGGAAGCTAGATTAGCTCAAGGCAACAGCATAGAAGAAGAAGAGGTTAGAGAAGAGAAGTATAAGGGTGAGACACAATTTTCAAATATAAAGCATTGCAAGGAAGAGATTAGGCAATATCCTAATGAGAGAAGGGAGTTAATCACGATGGATTTAACCATGGGCATAATAACTAACCCATTCCCAATATTATAAGGCCTAGGATCACAACAGTAAATTTTGAGATTCCTCACGACGTTATATCTATGGTTAAGATGTCTCAGTTCAAAGGATTAACTTTAGAGGACCCGAACACCTATTTAAAGACTAATCTAGATATCTTTGACTAGTTTAAGCATAATGGTGTATTAGAGAATACGATAAAATTGAGGTTGTTCCCATTTTTTTATACGATAAAATTGAGGTTTTTCCCATTTTATTTAAAATACAAGGCAAGAGTATGATTGAATACATTACAGGAAAGGTCTATCACTATATGCAATGAGTTGATGAAGCTATTTCTTGCCAAGTTTTTCCCACTTGCCAAGATTACTAAAATGAAGACACAAATCACCCCTTTCACCCAATACTAGAATGAAAACTTATATGAGGAGTGAGAGTGGCTCAAAGATATGTTGGAATATTGTCCTAATTATAGGTTCTCTACATGGTAGCTGGTGAAAATTTTTTATATAGGAGTTACACCATCAACTAGAAGTACTATAGATGCAACAACAGGGGATAGCTTGATGAAAAAGACACTAGATAGGGCCTAAAATTTGATTAATGAGATGGCCATCAACAATTTTTAGTATCATACAAATAGGCATCCCAAAAGACCTACAAATGCTCATTGTAGTGGACAATTCAATGGCCTTGTCAACTTAGATGGAAGTTGTGATGAAGAAGATGGATAGTCTGATGTATAATGTGAAGGGAGGTCCAAACTCATTTATAAGGAGTTGTGTCATGTGTGAGTATTATGGTGGAGATCCTTATCCTTCTTTAGAGTGTCAAGTTATAAATATTTTTGCATAAGAGTAAGCAAATCTCATTATATAGGTAATTATAGCAGGCAGAAAGGGAATTTGTATTCTATCACCTACAATCTGGGGTAGAGGAATCATGCTAACTTCTCTTGGAGCAATAATCAAAATGCACAGCTATCCAACGTTCAAAGAGTGTCACCTCTATGTTTTAAGGCTTCCACTTCCTACTTACGAAGTATATATCCAACATAAAGGTTCAAATGCAAAATCAAGAAGCCTGCATCGAAAATCTTGAGAACCAAATGAGTTAGATTGCAAGTTTGTTAAAGGAGGGGACTCCAGATTCATTGCATAGCACTATAAAGACTAACCTAAGAGAGCATTCAAAGGCAATCTCATTATGAAGTGGTAAACAATTAAAGGGAGTTAAGGAGAAACAAAATGATGAATAAGTGGACAAGAGCGAGGAAAACAGGAGTCAAGAAGAAAGCATGGAGGAAAAGGAAGAACCAACTTCAAAGGAAGATTTACCCAAGTTATTTGCTAATCTCATTACAAATTCAGTAAGACCTTAGATTTGTTATCCTCAAAGGCTTAAAGGTAAACAATTAGATAATTAGTTTGGTCAATTTTATGAAATTTTCAAAAAGTTGCATATTAGCATTCCATTTTTTGAAGCTATAACAAAAATGCCCTCTTATGTTAAGCTTTTAAAGAAATTTTATCTAACAAGAGAAGGCTTGAAGAGTTTGTAATAGTAAAGCTAAATCAGGAGTGTTCAACCATCTTACTAATGAAGTTGCCATCAAAGCTCAAGGAATCAAGGAGTTTTACTATTTCTTGTACTATTAATGATTTACATATATATAGGGCTTTGATAGATTTAGATGTGAGCATTAACTTAATGCCTCTTTCTATTTTCAGGGAGATAGGATTGGTAGAGCCCAAACCCTCTATAATTTCACTATATTTGGCAAATAAGTTCATCACATACCTAAGGGAAGTCATCGAGGACGTGTTCGTAAAAATAGTCAGTTCATCTTTTCGGTGGACTTCTTAGTCCCTAACATAGAGGAGGATCAAGACATCCTCATCAGTCTTAGGAGGCCTTTCATGGCAATAGCGAGGACCATTATTGATGTGCAGTAAGGAAAGCTCATCTTGAGACTTTAAGATGAAGAATTAGTGTTTGATATGATTGATGTCATGAAACATCCGTCAACTTTATTGGTATGGAGCATGCATATTAGAAACAGTATTAGTTTTATGAGCCTCTTCAGAGACTAGTAAGGCCACTACCTAAGCTATCGATTAAGGAGCTTCCTACTCTTAAACTCAATCCTTTACCTACTCATTTAAAGTACGCATTTCTAAATCCACCTGAGCATGTACCAATTACTATTTCTTATCGCTTGAAAAATACCATGGAGGAGAGGCTTTTGAGGGTGCTTCGAGACCATAAGCAAGCTATTGGATGGACTATTACGGATATTAAGGGTATTAGCCCCTCCTTCTACACACACCATATTTTTATGCAAGATGGAAGTAAGGTGTTGCTGCAACCGCTATGAAGAGTCAACCCACATATGAAGGATGTGGTAAAAGATGAGGTAGTTAAGCTTTTAGATACAAATATTATCTATCATATCAACCCACATATGAAGGATGTGGTAAAAGTTGAAGTTGTGAAGCTTTTGAATACAAGTATTATCTATCCCATCTCTAATTTTGGTTAGATGGGTCATATGCAAGTGATACTTAAGAAGGGAGAGATACCACTATTATGAAAAATAAAAAGAATGAGATGATAACCACTAGGAAGGTAACTAGGTGAAAAATGGTTATAGAAAGTTGAATGATTCCATCAAAAAATATCTCTTTCTTTTGTATTTAATTGATTAGATGATTGAGAAATTAGTTTGACATAACTTTTATTGGTCCTTAAATAGGTATAGTGGTTATTTACAGATTTTGATAGCCCTGGAAGATCAAGAGAAAACAACCATTACATATACCTATGGTACATTTTCATATAGACATATTTCTTTTGATTTTTGTAATGCTATAACTACATTTCAAATATGTAAGATGGTTATCTTCTCTGATATGTTTGAAACTTGTATTGAGATTTTTATGGATGACTTCTCTGCGTTTGGCACTTCATTTGATGCATACCTAGAAAACTTAGAGAAGGTCTTAATCAGATATCAAGAGACTCGGTTAGTGGTTCACTGGGAAAAATGTCATTTCCTGGTTAAGGAATGCATTGTGTTAGGATATAAAATCTCTAGTAAAGGCATAAAGGTAGACATGTCATTAAGAAACTATCTCCACCAACAATGTTAAATCTATTAGGAGTTTCTTAGGTCATGCTAGTTTTTATTGTCAGTTCATTAAAATTTTTTCTAAGATTACTAGACCTTTAATTAAATTACTTAAGAAAGATGTTGTGTTTGATTTTAATGATAACTGCATGGCATCTTTTCATTTGTTAAAGGAAAAACTTGTGGCTACTCACATATTTTTATCTCCTGACTGGTCTCTTCATTAATATGTAATGCAAGTGATTTTGTAGTGGAGGTTGTTTCAAACCAGCGAGAAGATAAGCTCTTTCACCCTATATACTATACGAGTAGGACCTTAAGCATTGTATAACACCACTACACCACCACGAAAAAAAAAGATGTTAGTGGTTGTGTTTGCTTTTGAAAAATTTAGGTTTTATTTGGTTTTGTCTCGAGTCATTATTTACATTAACCATATAGCTCTAAAGTACTTGATAATAAAACCATATGTAAATCTAAGATTAATTTTTTGGGTTCTCCTTTTGTAGGAATTTGATATCGAGCTTAGGGATAAGAAGGGAGCTGAAAACTTTGTAACTGATCACTTGTTAAGGATAGATGAAGTTACCATGGAGAGAATAGTAAAAAAAGATATCAAGGAGACTTTTTTTTATGAGTATCTCATGGCTATGATAACCACTTCATGATTTGCTAACTATATTGACTACCTTACTGGTAATATCCTTTCTCCTAGCTTTTCTTATTCTTAAAAAAAGAAATTCTTATCGAGGATAAAACACTATCCATATGATAACCCTCTATTTTACAAAATTTATGTTAATAGGATAGTTAGGCATTGCATTCCTGAAGAGAAAATATCTTCCATTTTACATCACTGTCATTCTAGAGAGGTTAGGGAACATTTTGGGGAAACTAAGATGGCGTATAAAGTTTTATAGTGTAGTTTATATTGACCCACCTTATTTAGGGATGCACATGTATTTGTTAAATCTTGTGAAAGATGTCAAAGGGTTAGAAACATCACTAGAAAGCACGACATACTATTGACTAACTTCTTACTTGTGAGGTTTTCGATGTTTGGAATATTGACTTCATGAAACCATTCCTCAATTCATATTCTAATCAATATATTTTAGTTGTTGTTGATTATATTAGCAAATAGGTGAAAGTAGAGACATTACCCATAAATGAGGCTAAAGGTGTTGTCAAGTTCCTTAAAAGAAACATTTTCACTCGCTTTGGGATATTGAGGGTCATTATTAGTGATGAGGGTAGTCATTTTTGCAATGAATTATTTGATTCGTTACTAACCACGTACAGAGTGACCCACAAAGTTGTTTCACCATACCACTCCTAAACTAGTGGGTAAGTTGAGGTATCAAATAGGGAATTGAAGAAAATTTTAGAAAAGACTGTTAATGCTTCTAAGTAGGATTGATCGCTAAAGTTAGATGATGCACTTTAAGAATATAGGATCACCTTTAAAACACCTATAAGCATGTCATGATTTAAGATAGTATATGGTAAGTCTTGCTATCTTCTAGTTGAGTTAGAGCATTATGCATATTGGGCTACTAAATTTCTTAACTTTAATTTGTCTTGTGCAGGTGTTAATATAATTATATAGCTTCACAAGCTTAAAGAGTTATGTTTAGATACCTATCACAATTTGAAGCTATATAATGAGCATATGAGGAAGTGGCATGACAAACAGCCCCTCTACTAAGACTTTAAGGTGGGTGATAAGGCATTAATCTATAACTCTCATCTTTGCCTTTTTCTAAGGAAACTTAAGTCAAGGTGGTACAGTCTATTTAAAGTTATCAACTTCTTTCCATTTTAGGTTCTTCAAGTGCAAAGAGGAAATGAAAACTCCCTTAAAGTAAATGGATACTGAACTAAGTTATACATGCCCAAGTTGGTTGATGATTGTAAGGAGCAACTCTTTCTTCATGACACTTTACCTTCTCCTCCTTAACCCATAGTGCATGCTTTTCTGTAAGATTGTAGCTTCTTCTTTTTTTTCTTTACCATTGTTTTATTTGCATTTCATTATCGTTTAATGCTTTTTTTTTAGTTTTTTAAAGTTATTTTATAGGTTTTACAAGGATAGTTGCGATGAGTTATTAGATTATCTTTTTCCAGAAAGTTTCCTCTTTGTCCTTTCCTTCTCTATATGCTCTATTTTGAATGCATTAACATTAGGGATAATGTTCATATTAAGTATTTGGGGGAGGGGGAAATGAGATGATATTCATGTTGAGTGGTACACACTTAGATTATTGTAAGTCTTTTGGTAGCTAACTTGGTCATTTTAGTTTGAAATCATGCTAAGTTTAGTTAAATGTTAGTTAGTATATCTTAATGCGATGCATAGGACTAGTATAGTTGGTATTGAGTAACTTTTGTTTGATCATGGCTTTCCTTAATTGTGGTTGTGAACGTATGATGGAAAGTGATTCTTTTTCATAATGTTAAATTGAAAGAAGTTTTAAGTGGATTTTCATGTGAATTTGGAATGGAAATTAAAATATGCACGATAAATTTGATTATTTGAGTGAATTTAAAAGTCTATGCAACTAGTCAGGAATATTGGTGAAAAATATCATTTGGTTTATTTTAGGACTTTGGAAAATGGATGCTTGATGATCATTGTGATATCTCTTCTTCGATTATTTTTAATAATTTTTTAAAAAATCAAAATCAATATATGAACAAGTTTAATTCATTTAGCTGGCTTTATATTACAAAAAAGGCTTAATTTAAAGAGTGTTACTAGTAACCAGTTGCTATGAGATGACTTAGATGAGTAACTGGAGGTGTTCATGACAAGAGATTCACTTTCGCCTAAAAATACCAAGTAACCTTCCAACCAAACATATAATGCTCATCCAATAAAGTGTGTGTTGATTGTTTTTAAAATTGGTTTTTATTATTTGAGTTGAAGTTTGAAATTGGCATGAAGCCTATCAAATTAAATTGTGAATCAATATGAATGATTGGTTGCATAGCATTTTTGGAGGATCTTTCATAGTTGAATGAGTAAAATAAGGATTTGAACTAATTGATTAATCTATGACAGATTTACACAACGATCTTTTTTAGTTTCTTGAAGATTTAGTATTATGCTAAGGAATTGATTTTTGTTATGTTTCGCAACCATTTGTGTATCTATGATCAATCTTAAGTTATTTATCTTTAGCTATCTTCAATCACATAAGTTATATTGAGTTGTTGGATTAACCTTTAACCATCCTTAGAAGATGTTTAATTAAGTGTCCAAGTGAGTTACTTGAGGACAAGTAACAATTCAAGTGTAGGGTTATTGTTAAGAGTGATTTATATTAGTTTTTATACCATGTTTTAATGTATTTTCACTCTTAAATATCTATAAAATTGTCTTACTTACGAGTTATTTTGATTATATAGCAGGTTCAAAGCTATTTGAACTTAATTGGATTGAAATGAATAAAAAACGGAGCTCAAAAACACAAATGGAAGCAATTTCATAAGCATTTTAAGGCATTTTTGGAACTAGAAAAGATACGAAATAAATTTGAAGACTTAAAGTATTATGATATGAAGTTCCATATCAAATTCCAAGGTTATTTGACAAACTATAAGGAGTGCATAAAGGAAAAAAAGAAGACAAGCTCAGTTGAGAACAAGATTTGGTACAACTAAATTGGGGATGGCATTGGTTCACTTTTAAAGCTCCAAATGCTATGAAATTTTTATAGAGCACTAGACCATCGTGTGAATAGTATACATACCCAATCTCATGACCATTAGAGGTGTGTAGAAGGAGTTAGAGTAGAAAATGCGAAGAGGGGAAAATTGTAAATTTCTAGAATTTAAACGAAGTTAACAAAACTTTTTGTGATTCCTAGGGGAAACTTTAACTAAATAAAACCCTAATCATTCCTAAACCCTAGCAGCCACTTGTGGGAGTATAAATACTCCTATTTTCGTCACTTTTAGAGAGCATTCAAGACAACCTCCTCATATCCATCACCATACTAGTTTTTTGTCTCTATTTCTATCCAAGTTTATTATTCAACTTAATCTTTGTTCTTATAAGCTTTCAAGTGACGATTTAGTGCAAAGATCTTCAGGGAGTGTCCATATTCTTGTTAATTATGTGTACTTTTTATTTTAATACTTGTATTGACTCTAGTATTTTTTTTGTTTTAACACTTATATTGACTATAATATTTTTTTTTCATTTTAACACTTGTATTGACTTTATCTTGTTGATTCATTTAATGGAAGCCTTTGTTATGACCTTAACTTGCTTCTATTGATGAATATGTGCAAGTAGATTATTTTTGGCTAAGTTGAAAAATAATATTAGATTATGAACAGATTGGGCTTGGTTAATTTTTGCCTAATTGAATGTTCATTTTTTCCTAGTTTATCTTAATAACCTAGATTAGAGCCTTGGGTAATTGAATTCCATGATCATTGGTATTTGACCTCTGAAAAAGTGATTGGGTAACATATTTGAACTTAAAAGTGGGCTAACTTTAGGATCTTGTGTGAGGATTCCTAAAATTAGCGAACTTGATTTCAGACTTCTTGTGATTAATGCCTTTTATTCCAAGTTATTTATGAATCAAATGGGTAATTTGAGTTTAAAAGAGAAAAGATGTTTCCATGAGCATCGGTTATGTTTTCTTGAGTAAAGTAAATCCTAAATCAATCTGCCACTATTAATTTTAAGGGATTAATCCATTATAATCTTAAGCCTTAGCTAGTTTTTGTCTTTTGGTAAAGTTTAACTGCATTTTGCTCATGGTTTTCATATTGCATATTTCATTAGTCGCATGTTTTAATTCTTTTTTAAATCAACCAAATCTTAGTTATCTAAGCAGTTGCACATTGTTTAATTTGATATTTTTGCACTTTGTTCCCTTAAATACGATACTCAGTTTTACTCTATTTTATACTACTTGTTGACAATGTGTGCTTACTTTGGTTTGGTCTTGGATTGAATTGGATTTATTTTGCTTATGTTTACATCACAATAGTATGCCTTCTTAAATGACCTTCAAACATCATTATTGTCTTTTCTTCTTAATGTACATTCGATTTCACATTCTTTCCATTCCAATTAGATAGCATTATTCCCTCCTTGAAATTAAACAAAACATCAATCAAGGTTGTTAAACACTGGACTTTGGATGACAATTTGGTTTCAATTCCTACTTGGAAAAGAAACCAGCTCCACCTATTTTATCCATAAGCTCTTTAATCAACGACATAAGAAACCTGTCCTTGATTATGAATTTGTTTAAAGTTTTGTAAGCCACTCACATTCTCCATGAATTGTGCTTCTTTTTCACTAAGAATACTAATGATGAAAATGGACTATCACTCTCCTAAATTATACCTTGCTTCAACACATCTTTCACCAACTCCTCAATAGCTCTCTTGTGTACTCCTTTATATCTATAAGTTCTTATATTAATTGCTTCTCTTCCTTATTTCAACAATATTAGATGATCCTACCTTCTTTTTATGGGTAACTCTAACTGTTCAAAAAAAACATCTTTATATTGTTTGAATAAACTCTACATCAGTTTTTGATTATGCATATTACTTTCCTCAGTTTCTTCTCTTACTTCCTTTACATCTCACAGTTGATTGATGTCTTTCGCTTAATCTTGTCCCTTTGGTTCAGTAGCAGGAAGTTGCATATTATATTAGTATGACTTCTCGAATGGCCTTTAGAAGTCCATATTGTCTTTTCTTCCTGATAGACATTCACTTTCACCTTCTTTCCAGTTTAATCAAACAACATTATTCCCTATATGAAATTAAACATAGCATCATTCCAAATGGTTAAACATTGGACTTTTGATGATAATTTGGCCTCAACTCTAACTTGGAAAATAAACTAACTCCCCATAATTCATCTATAAGCTCTTCAAAATGGTATATGAAACTTTTCCTTCATTTTTCAATTACTTAAAGACTTGTAATCTATACACATTCTTCATGAATTATCCTTCTTTTTTTACTAAGGCTACTAGTGATCAAAATGGGCTAACTCTCGTAGATTATACCTTGCTTTAACATATCTCTCACCAAGTCCTCAATAGCTCTCTTTTATA
This sequence comes from Pinacopodium congolense, assembly GCA_028565735.1. Taxonomy (NCBI): domain Eukaryota; kingdom Viridiplantae; phylum Streptophyta; class Magnoliopsida; order Malpighiales; family Erythroxylaceae; genus Pinacopodium; species Pinacopodium congolense. The sequence continues at coordinate 5,980 of JAOXYD010010525.1, read as the reverse complement.
CTCCTGCATATCGATAAGGTCTTATAATTACTGCTTCTATTCCTTCTTTCAATAATATTAGATGATCTTGCTTCTTTTTCATGGTAACTCTATAAGTTCAACAAAAACTTCTTCATATTGTTCCAACAAACTTTGTATCAATTTTTGGTTATGCACATTAATTTTCTTAGTTTCTTTTATTACTTTCTTTGCATCTTACAGTTGACTGACGTCTTCCATTTTAACTGGTCCCCTTGGTTTAGTAGTAGGAAGCTACAAATTACATCATTATGCCTTCTTGAATGGCCTTTAGACATCTATATGGCCATTTCTTCTTAACCTACATTCAATTTCACCTACTTTCCATTCTAATCAATCAACATTGTTCCCTCCTTGAAATTAAACACAACATCAGTCAAGGTGGTTAAACATTGGATTTTTTATGATAATTTGGCCTTAACTCCAACTTGGAAAAGAACTAGCTCCCTTTATTCCATCCATAAGCTCCTTAATCAATGGTATAGGAAAATTGTCCTTCATTATTTATTTTTTAAAATCCTTAGAATCCATACACATTCTTCTCAAATTATCCTTCTTTTTCACTAAGACTACTACTGATGAAAATGGGCTAATACTCTCTCTGTTTATATCTTGCTTCAACATATCTCTTATAACTCCTCAATAGCTCTCTTTTATACTCTTTCATATCTATAAGATCTTATATTAAATGCTTATATTCCTTCTTTCAAAAATATTAGATGATCATGCTTCCTTTTTTGTGGTAACTGTATAGGTTCAGTAAAAAACATCTTTATATTACTCCAATAAACTCTGCATCAATTGTAGATTATGCACGTTACTTTGCTCAGTTTCTCTATAACTTCCTTTACATCTTACAGTTTATTGATGTCTTCCATTTTAACTGATCCCTTTAGTTTAGTAGCACGAAGTTGCAGATTACGTCGATATGCCCTTCTTGAATGGCCTTCAAACATCCATATGATCTTTTCTTCCTGACCTACATTCAATTTCACCTTATTTCCATTCCAATCAAACAATATTATTTACTCCTTAAAATTAAATACAACATCATTCAAGGTGGCTAAACATTGGACTCCTGACACCATATCATTTCCCCTAATCTTAATAACCATTGCCTCATTTTGAAATGAATGACCATTTATCGTCCACCTTATGCTTTTTATATTTCTAATTAAACCATATTATTAGCCCTTCTCCTATTGTAATCATTACAGGCTCTATTTTCTTCAATTCCCCTTATTCTTTTCTTATTAATGCCTCGTCAATGAAATTATGTGTGCTTTCTCTATCAATAAGTATATGCACCACTCTCTCATTAAAAAGGCCCTCTCACTTTCATCTGTTTATATGCGACAGTAGCAATACCTATCATGGCTTACATAGAGATAGCATGCAATTAATCAAGTGTCTCCTCTTCATTATCAATTTCATCCTCCTATACTACATGCATGTTATATTGTTTCTTTTTTTATTGATGTTATAGTATAAATGTTTCATCATGTTAAATACATAGTCCTTTAGCCTTGTGTTAATCACTCTCCTTACTACTTATTGTTCTTATGGCCTTTACATTAGGGTTTGTCATAATAGGTTTAAGCAATAGTCCCTACTAGTTCTTATTCATGGAATTAACCCTTTCCTTTGCCCCATATAAGCTGTTACATTGTGTTGGAACACCAATTCTTGTTTTTTTTTTTTTGGTTACTTCATATGATTGTTGCAATTTTCTTTGATTAAACAACTTAAAAAATTACCCTATTTCTTTTTTCAATCATTTTAAAAATAGGCTTACCAAATAAGTTTCAAGCATCACCAACTTGCAAGACAGAAATTTGAACTTACAATAATCTTTCACATTTTTAGTTTGCTTTAATTCTTTTAATTCTTCCATTGGATCATCAAATAAAGAGACTCCAAAACTTTTTCTTAGGCTATGAGATATTTCCCCCAACTAACTGGCTCTACTATTAATTTGTTCCTTATGTATAATTAATGCTAGGAAAAGTTTTGTCCCATTAGATACATAGTTGCAATTCCCACCTTCAATTCGATAGGTGTTCAATCAAACATGAAGAACTTCTCACTCTTGAAAATCCAACTTCATAGCTCTTCTCCATTAAAAACAAGAAATTCAATCTTACTAAATATTTTAAGGATGGTATACTCATGACTTCCTAGAGCCTTATTAAACGACATCTTCGGTACCCTTATTTCTTCCTCCATGATTCTTTGACTTTGACCTTCCTCCATAAGTAGATATATGGTCAGTTCCTTCAACTCCTCAATGGACTTCCCATACTTTGCATCCAATTCTTAAGTTTGATTTCTCATATTTTCTTCCAATCTTTGCACATTATAAGATCTGACCTTCTTCTTCCATCTTTCCTATTCTTTTATTTCTTTCACCCAGTATTCGATGCTTTGATACCACTTTGTTACAATTTTTATATAGTTCTATTCAATCGCCAAATTTAGGTTTTGAATTCAATTAATAGTGGCATTATTCAAGAATAGAAGATAGAAGGAGAAGAAGATGCAATAGAGAAACACAAGTGGTATGAGAGAAATCTTTGGTTGAAATTCTCGTTAACTGTACATTAATGACTATTATAACTGTTAGCTTCCATATAGTTTTTATATGTGTAAGTATATAACGTAGTCATTTTATAGCTACTTCTTATAACTTATACTTCTTTATCATCTTTTACTTTCAAGTTATACACAATGTTTCACTCTTAAAGTTGCCTAATAACTCAATACGTGTCTAGTTTCTATTGGTTACCAATTATGTTAATAACCCTTGTAAAATAACTATGAGGAATAAAAATTAACAAAAACTCTTTCTATTATTCAAAATTCTTATTTCTCTGTCTTCTTCTTCTCTCTTGTAACATTTTGGTGTCAGAGCGGTTGGATCTAGGAAGCATGGTAGAGAATAATAGAAATGTTGAATTGCATCGTATGGAGGAGAGCATTCGCAATCTATTTGAAGCACAAACCAGGAATTAATGTCTCTTGTTAGAAACTCAAAATAGAGTTGAACATCAAGAGAAGGAAATGGTGGAATTTAAAATGATGTTCACCCAGTTGATGCAAAGGATTGGAGGTGACACACTTCCCTCGTTAAAGGAGTAAGAAAAAGGGTTAAGAGACAAGATCGAGGACAAAAGTTATACTACACCTACCTGCTTCAATAAGATTGACTTTACTCCTTTTGGTGGGGCTCGGCTAAAGGCCTAACTATATAGGTGCGAGCAATTCTTTTCATTGGATCAAACACCAAAATAATTGAAGGTTGGCATTGCAGCTGGTCACGTGGAAGAACATGCATAGGAATGGTAATATCATAAACGAAAAATTAATTGAAGGAGGAACATCTAAGCTGGAGTGAGTTTTTTGAAGCTCTCAAGCAACACTTTGATGACAAAACTATTTAAAGATCCGACTAAGGATTTGAAATAGCTCAAGCTAGAAGGTTATATATAGGGGTATTATGTGAGATTTGAGAGGTTTTCTAATTGTCCTTCACTACCATAAAATTACTTAGTGGGTTTTTTTTAATGATCTTAAACTAGAGCTAGAGTTAACGATTAAGCTTTTAGATCCCCCAACTCCGCAACAAGCTTACATTCTAGCTAGAAGCAAGAAGCGATGGTGCTAGCCAATCTAAGTGCACAATGTCATGGTCTGACAGTTTAGTCTACCGAGACGCAAGGTTCAAAAGGAAAGACCCAGAATTCTCTAGAAGACTCTCCGCATATCCAGAATAGGTAGGAGGCTCGGGGCTCCACTTGTAATTAATGTGGTAGGTGGGGGTAGGTGGTAGTACGTGGTAGAACATTCTAGAGATTTATTGTAGCCGTTAGATCGAATAGATCCTAACCATCCATTTGAGAGGTGGAGGGATATATAAGGGGCAAGGGTCTTCATTTGTAACATATCTCATATCTCTCATTGTATCCTCTCTCTAAGTGTATAGCTTTCTTTCATTGAAGTAATAAAGAGAGCTCTCCAAGTTCTCCCAAGTTATCTTGTGTTCTTAGCCATCTTTCATATTAAGTTACTTCTGCCAAGTGTTAGACCAAAGTACTCTTAAGAAGTACTTTTGAGAGGCTGAACTAGCATTCAAGCCGAGGTAGGTGATCCCGAATCATTGAGTTTACTAGTACTGCACGGATCTTCGGTAGGGAAAGTCCGAGCCCATGACAACAACCATGGAAAAATCAAGCAGCGAAATCTCGCTATGCGATAAGTAGTGGAAGTCCAGGAATGGGAGGAAGATGCTCTCCAACGAATCAGAACTCCCTGTTAACTAAGAAGCCGGCACCACAGGAGGGACTATTGCTAACCCCTGGTAATTCTACTCCCAAACCATCTCAATTTAAATTAGGCAGAGCCCATAAGCTAGTTGGCAACAGGGAATCTAATGAGAGAAAACTAGGGGCTTATGTTTCTAATGTGACGAGAGATATCTGTCTGGTAATAAATGTAGGAAAAGCAAATTTCTTGTATATATGAGAGAAGAGGATGAGAGGGTGGACTGGGAGGAAAAAGAGAGGGAGGATGAGAGTGATGGACAACACTATCTGAATGTATCACTACAGGTATTAATAGGATTGGAAGGGGAGGGGGATTTCAAGTACAAGCATGCCTCTAGTCTGCACCAAAAGAGGATGATATACATCCTCATAGATAATGGAAGCACCCATAATTTTATGGATGTATCTATAGTCAAGATTGTTATGATGTGAGGGAGGTTAAGTGTCTCTAAATCATGGTAGGAGGTAGCCTAAAGTTAATGTGCACCCAATGTTGCTACAATTTTTCATGGATGATGTAAGGATTGGAATTCACTGCAAATGCATTTGTACTAGCGTTAGGACGATGTGATATGCTCTTTGGCATGCAATGGCTAGTGGAGCTTAATGATGTATTGTGCAACTTTAGGAAGAGGGCAATAAAATTCGACTGGAAAGCGAAAACTGTGACGTGCTACGAAAATCCTTGTAGATGGCCTAAAGAAATTTCAGGAAAAGAACTCCACAAACTTTTAAAGCATTTTAGATGTGGTCAACTATACACACTACAGTTGTCCGTGCTTATAAAGTGTCAATTACAGTAGCTTCTATTAGAGGAAAATCAACCTACAACCTTTAAGGATATCAATGGAGTGTTAGTGGAGTATTCATAGGTGTTTAGGGAACTATACCAGCTACCACCCCACAGAAAATATAACCAAAGTATCCATTTGAAGGAAGGAGTTGAAGCCATCAATATAACACCTTATCGATACTTTGGGTTACAAAAGGATATCATCAAGAATTCTGTGTACGAGCTAGTGAAACAAGGATTAATACGCCATAGCATAGGACCTTATGGCTCCCTAATTGTCCTTGTCAAAAAGAAAGATAATACTTGGTGTATGTGTGTGGATTATAAAGAGTTGAACAAACATGCCATCAAGGACAACTTTCCAATCCCTCTCATTACAGAGCTACTAGACGAACTCCATGGAGCAAGTTTTTTCTCCAAGTTAGACTTAAGGTCAGGCTACCATCAAATATGTATACATCTAAAAGATATCCTTAAAATAGCTTTCAAGACGCATAATGGCCATTACGAATTCCTTGTGCTGCCTCAACCTTCCAAAGTCTAACGAATGATCTATTCTGACCTCATTTGAGAATATTTGTATTGGTCATTTTCAACGATATCCTCATATATAGCAGCTCCCTTACTCTTCACTTGGAACACCTCCATAAGGCCATGAAAATTTTGTAAGACAACAAGCTATTTCTGAAGGGTAACAAATGTGTATTTAGGGCCAGACATCTTGCATTCAAGAAAAGTTCGTTTGAAATACTCAAGGGGTGAGACATATTGTAGAATACGGGTAGGCATAAGGTTGAATAAGTATGAAGCAGTTAAAATGGCATCTCCCCATAGATGTTTTGGAACA
>JAOXYD010010507.1:0-15170 GCA_028565735.1 Pinacopodium congolense | reverse complement strand
TTAAGTGATTGATTTTTGTGTTGTTATGTTTAATTTGTAGGATGTTGATCAAAATTTGAGAAAATGTGCAAAAAGATCAAGAATTGACTCAAATATGGACCATCAACTTTGGTTTGGCAACCCTAGGGTGGAGGATTATCAGCCTGCCTTTGAAGGATGAGCAAACCCAAGGTGAAGAAGTCAAAACTCGACCATCAACAGTGGTCTACATCCCGATATTATGCGTCAGCTAGCCTACCGTTGATTAAGCGGTCAACAATATCCACTCCAAATCTCCAATTTTATGACTATGCCATGTCTCTAATTAATGTTGTTGTCTATTAGTACTAAGTTGGAGTCCAAACAACCTACAAAGTAGAAGAAAAACAACACAACACACAATTAATCAAGGGAATCAGATCTGCATCTAGAGCGAGTGGCTCTTCCTTCTTTCTATTTAGTTCTACTTAGTTCTTAGGTTTTAAACACTTTTCAAATTTCTTAATGTTTTCTAAGTTGCTGAATATTTGAGTATGCTCTTGAGACATATTTCTGAGTTTTGGTTCACATTCAAGGGGTTTCTAATTCATAATACTTGTTATTATTCTCATTTTTGGTGATTAATCAAAGTTCTTATGCTTATACTTATAATATTACATGTTCTTTTATTTTTTCTACAAGTTTGAATCAATTGAGAAGCTATGCTGCATTCCAGATCAAGTTAGGAGTTGCAAGACATGTCCAGAAGTTTTATAAACCTATTTTCTAACTTCCAAACTTATTGCTTCAGCTTATTTTTGTATATCTATTAAGGCATATTGCTAAGGTTGCATATCTTGTATGTTTTGATAAAAATGTGTGACTAATTCATTTTTATTGCTAAGGGTTCATGTTTGTATGATTTAAGAAAACTTAAAAACATGTTATAAGGTCTTATTTTTGTTTATTGAAGGTTTAAAATTACTGATTAGTGTTAAAGATAATCTAAGCTTGAGAAATTAACTTAGTTTATTGGAAAAATTAATAAACAATACAAATTAATCAATGAATAACCAAACTTTGATTTTTCTTCAGAGTTAGAGTTCTGAGTTTAAAAATCTAGAAGTCACCTTCTTGAAATTAAAGCCCATTGACTAGATTTAAAGCATAACTAAACTTTAAACTAAGTTTTGTAGAGATAAAGGAAAGTCTTAATTATAGCTTTTTTTTAATTTTGTAAAGGAACTTTAATCAATCCTTAAAATTATTTAAAGCTCAATTAAATCATCAATCACCTAATCCTTAGTTAAATTTCACATTTGGTAATTTTATAAGTTTTAAAAAATAGTTAAAAATCATTTTCGAAGTGTTAAGCTAGGTTAGACTAGCTTACCATTTTTCAAGCTTTTAATCAAATTATTTAGATTTTCCTAGATAATTATGATATAATTAACCTAGTAATCAACTGTTTTTCCTGTGGTATCAACTTTTGGGGTTTAAAATACTCTAATTTATTACTTGTTTAATATGTACACTTGCCTTATCATGTTGGTTTTCAAAGTAAAATCATTAAAAGCATTTAAATTTTCATAATAACTCAAACAACGCGTAATAATTATAATAAAAAATTATTGTCGAATATTCTCAATTTTTATGGAGAGACTTGCATAGTTGAAGTGTAAAGGCATTTATGGTAAAGGAGGGGCATTAGTGGTAAGAAAGTGGACATTTATAATAAAGGACCAGACAAATCTAATGCCAGTTATGAAGAAAGAAGATGATAGGGACATATTGTTGCTTCCATATGATGTCAAGGTTGCAAGATGTGAATATGTGTTCACTAGTCGAATACTTCTTAAGAGCAACGAGTTAAGACTTTATAGTGGATACCATATAATAAGTATGTTTTTCTAAATGTGTGGATTTTCTAGACTTAGATTTAGATTCAAAGATTTGTTGTCATAGTTGATGTACTCTTTTAATAGACTTTGTAAATTGAGTGTTAAAATAATATTCAGTGTTTAGTCTCTAACAACCAGATTAGTGAGAGATATAAAGAGAAAAAAATCTTACTAAATTAAGTTGGTAGTTGAAAATGACCTTAATTTTCTAAAGACACTTAAAATTATGAAATTATAACAATTGTCTCAATCTTATGTGATATATGGAGAATCTTATTTTAATGGAATTTTTATTGAACTTAGTTAGGAGCTAGAAGGTAGAAGCCAGTAGTCCTAGTCTCTCTCACTTAGGAATGGAATTTTTGTTAAACTTAGTTAGAAGCTAGAAGGCATAAGCTAGTAGTCCTAGTCTCTCTCACGTATAAGCCCCATCCTGACCATTCCTCTTATTTAAATATCCTTCCTTGGCTTAAGGGAGTCCTTTAATTATTGTAAGACCACTTCTCTTATTCAGGGCCTGACCCTTTCTTTGAATAACTCTATTTTAGTTGCTCTCATCACTCTAGAGCTTTTTTAGTATGTTTTTATATATCTAACACAGTAAACCCTTTTTGTCTTTGTTGCTTTCCTTAATGCATACATAGACTATGTGTTGCAAGCAGTCATGGCCAACATTACTTATTATCCTTTGAATTGATTATACATAAAATTGGCGTTTCAAAAGTTTTTTAGAAAAATAACATAAGATAACTTCAGTAGTGCATAAGAATTATGTTCTCACTTCATATCTCAATTTAGTTTAAGTTTGAAGCTTTTTAGTTCTATTAGAATAGTTGTAGTAGAGACATAGTAAATCCATATAACAAAGAGAACTATATCTAATAGTTTTGTGAGCTTCAGTGTTTTTTTTTTATACTGGTAATAGTAGTTGTTACAACTACTATCTTCAACATATTGCATATATTATTTTTTGCACTGTTTATTCTAGGATTAAACTTGAATTCTGATAAATACTAATAAAAACTTTGATATAAGCAAATGAACAGGAGAAAGAAATCAACTATTATGTGGAGTGTTTGCATAGGAGACCTTGTACGAGGGTAAAATTGCATATACTGTCACAACTGCCAACAACATAAGGTGCACATTTCTTTATGCACTTTGATGAATTTTTCAAAAGAAATTTTATAACATTATGTTAAGTAAAAATTCCCTTTTATTACTTGTTTTTAGACACTATGTGATGTGGACTTATGAATTTGTAAGATCTACCCGTTGCACCACTAGCATTAATGTCTAAACCAGAGAATAAGAGTTAGTTTATAGTACATGTTATTTTTAAATTATAATAGAACAAAAAGGTTATGTGAAAATAACCATCACGTAAGACTCTTGAAAAACATATTAAATGAAAAAGATAAACATAGTTTCATAATTGAAAAGGCTGATTTGTTAATTCTCATAAACTTCAAATAGAATTCAAACACAATTTGTAATTTGGAAAATTTAACAATTAACAATGTAACTTTTGACTACTAACAACTACTAACTACTATTTCACGCAAGAACCAAGGCTACTACTAATCTAAAATAAATTTAACTATATCAACATGCTATACTATATGAATTCCATAAGAATAATTGACAACAATAATTAACTAATACAATTTCCTTTATCCTTAATACTTTGGAATAATAAGAAACTTTATTAATACATAAAGGTTTTATGTATAAATCAGCAACTTGCTCTTTTGTGTTATAAAATTGAAAGAGAAAGAATTTTATTGTGATTCTATAATATGTACAAATAGGGTTTTTATATACAATAGTTTTGACTCTAATTAGGGATATAATCCTCATAATTGAGGTCTACATAATTAAGGTGATAAATGTTTCCTTTAAGATAGAAAAATACGTTTCTTACTCCTCATCACTTCTTCTCTAAAAAATATTTCAAGGGACCTAAATCCTTTGTTGAAACTGGCTATAAAGAAAAGAATTTAAGGATGAGATGCCCATATTATCACTTCTAGTAATAATAATATAATATACATATAAATAAGAAGAATGATTCCATATGTAGATTGTTTATAAAAAATAGCATGATCTGATTTACTCTTATTCATTCCAAATGCTTTAACTTCCGGGCTAAATATTCCAAATCAAGTACAGAGACTTTATTTTAAACAATATAGAGACTTCTGAAGATTAAAAATTTTCATAGACTCCCCCTGAGCGACAAAACTAGGTGGTTGCTCCATGTATACCTCCTCATAGAGGTCATCATAGAGAAAATCACTTTTAATGTCTAATTGTTGCAATGACCAATCATAACTAGGTTCCAGAGAAATAAATAAGTGAATGGAGGTTAATTTGGCTTCATGTGAGAACATATCTGAATAATTAACACCATAAGTTTGAGCAAGCCTTTTTAAACAAGCTGAGCTTTGAGCCGATCTACTGGTCCATCAAGTTGACTTTACTATCAATACCTATTTACAACCAATGGTCTTCTTGCCAGCGGGTAACTGTACCAATTCCCATATACCATTGGCATCTAAAGCATTCGTCTTTTCTATCATAAGGTCATACCAACCAAGGTGAGATAAGGCATGATGAACAATCTTTAGGATAGTGATAAAATCAAGTGAAGTAGCAAAAAAACAAGAGGAAGAATATAAATGATCATAAGAAATAAAGGATGAAACAAGGTAAGTGTACTGGCATTTACCTTTATGAAGAGAAATTGGGAGGTCATCGGGTGATGGATCTAATGGTGAAGAAGGACTGCATATGGAGCATGTATTAGGATGATCTTTCCATCTAGAGTAGATAAAGTAAAAAGGTGGTAGTTATATAAGTGTGGCCTTGTTAGTCTGACAGTTTCCTTTGTAAATAGGCAAATTGTCATCAGCCTCCATTCTTGAGACTAAAGAAAGGGGAAATAAAGGAACATGTTCCAAAAGGTAACGTCAGCTGAAACAAGAAATTTGTTAAGCATGGGGCAATAACAGCAATAATCCTTTTGTAGATAAGAGTAGCCTAGAAAAACACATTTTACAAACTTAGGGTCTAACATAGAAATTTGAGGACGTGTATCCTGAAAAAAGTAGGTGTTATCAAATTTTGAGTGATTAAACTCATATATCTTATTAGAGAAATGTTGGTCTACATATATATATAGTAGAAGCCCTACCTAAATAAGAAAAATATAAACAAGGAGATTTTTCAATCTATTTAATTAGGTTATTAGCTCCTTTAATTTAGGTTTGACTATCTAAGTATGAAAGTATATAAAATACATTAATTGTATTAACAGGTAAGTTAACTAATTCAATAAGTTAACACTTGATTGATAACTGACAATCAAGTTTGGTATGACTAAATGACAGTCAACCTTTATATGTTTGGTATGCTCATGGTAGGTAGGATTGACAATAATTTGAATAGCAATAGTATTGTCAGCATGCAATGGAGTTGGTTAAAGTTGTGGAAATCCAAGTTCAGTGAGAAGATCATGTAGCCAAATGATCTCAGAACAAGCAGCAGACATGGCACGATATTCTACCTCAGTGTATGACTTCGAAACATAGTTTTTCCTCTTACATTTCCAAGAGATAAAGATCATTACCAAGAAATATATACTAACTAGTAGTGGATTTTATCATGTTCGAGTAACTAGCCCAGTCTGTAGTGTTGTAAGCTTGCAAGTGCGGTGAAGAATTAGTAGAAAAAATAGGTCATGATTAGGCAAGCTAAAGAGATATAAAATAATGCGTTATTTGGTGGATAAGTGAAGGTGTTGAGAAGATTACATAAACTTACTGCAGTGTGAACAACATAAGAGATGTCTAGTCAAGTAATGGTTAGATAAATAAAATTACCAACCAACTTATGATATAAAGTAGGTCCTTAAGAAGCTCCCCTTCATCACGTTGATATTTCACGTTGACTTCCATTGTAGTGTCAATAGAAGCACTATTTATAAGTCCTACCAATTGAACTAGATCTTAAGTATACTTATGTTAATTCAAGGAAATACCTTAGGGACGATGATGAACTTCCAACCCCAAGAAGTCGATAAGTTGGCTAAGGTCTTTCATGTGGAAAGTTGTGTGCATCCACATAAATAAGAAGAACAATTATCCCTTTGGAGAAACATATAGGAGTCATATTGGCTCTAAGTAAAGGAAAAATTAAGAAGAATGGATCTAAACTTTTCAAACCATATGTGTAGTGCCTACTTCAAGCCATATAAGGAGCATTATAGTTTTTAAACATCACTAGGAGAGGAATTAGCCATACTAGATAGAAGTTTTATGTAGACTTATTGATATCACCATGTAAAAATGCATTTTTAACACCTATTTGAAGTAAAGACCATGAGTGATATGCTTTAAGTGCTAGGATGGTTCGCACTGTGGTCATTTTAGCTACCAATGTAAAGATCTCTTTATAGTCTAGACCATAATCCTGTTTATTCCCAAGAACTATTAACCAAGCTTTATAGTGATCTATAGATCCATTAAAGTGAGGTTTGATGGAAAACATAAATTTGTTGCCAAGTGGTTTGATAGGGGAAGGCTATGGTACAGCATCCCAATTTTGATTTTCTTCAAAACAAGAAGTTTTGTTTCAAAAGCCCTATTCTAAAACTGATGTTCCATCGCCTATTTATAAGATGCGGGAATAGGAATAGAAGATAAAATGGTTGTCAAAGATATAAGATTAGAAAAGCTATACCTATCTAGTTGTTTACTAACTCATGTACAATGTCTGGGAATGACAAATTTAGTTAGTGTGAGAGGATAAGTGGCAAAGGAAGGCATTTTAAGGGGTGTAACAGAAGCTGAAGGAGGATTTATCATGGTTTTGGAACATCTTTAATATACCAAAAGTGGTTTAGAAGTTTCTTGATTTGCAGTAGAATTAGTAAAAATATGTAATATAGAAAATGAAGGAGAAAGAGAGTCCTGATGACTGGAAAAGAAATACTAAGTTTAAGAAAAATTACATTTCTACAAATTCAAGCACAATGTAGAGTAGGATCGTAACAATAAAACCCTTTGTGATGCACTGAATATCCGAACAAAGCATATTTAACTAATTAGGCTATGAATTTTGTGCATTATTATATAGGGAGATGAGCATAACGTATATATCCCAAGGTACAAAGATTAGAATAATTGGGGAAATGACGAAATAACCTTTAGAAAGGAGAGACATGATTCAATGAAGGAGAAGGTAACCTATTAATGAGAAAAATATTAGTGGAGATAGCTTCATACCAAAATCGAGTAGACATTGAGGATTCTAATAAAAGGGTTCAAAAAACATAAAAGAGGTGACCATTTTTCCTTTTAACTTCCCCATTTTTTTATAGGGTTGAGGATAGGATCTTTGAGAGATTAATCCATTAGCTTTGATTAAATCTTGAAGCAATATTCACCCGTATTATTAGAACATAAAGTTTTAATTTTATTAGAAAATTAGGTTTGGACATATGCATGAAAAAGTTTAAATGTAAAAAGCACTTTATCTTTAGAATGCAAAAAATAAATCCAAGTGCAACAAATATAGTCCTCAATAAAAGTGAAAAAGTACTTGTAATTAGCATGAGGTATAATTGGTGTCATAGCCCATAATTCATTATGTATCATTTTGAAAGGTTAGACAGGATTAGGTATGTGAGTAAGAAATGGCAAATTTTTACTCTGACCACGTTTAAAAGAATCATAACCAAATTAAACATCAGCAATAGAAACATGCTTTTTATTCCCAATTAATCCAAAATTTAGCAAATTATGGAGTACATTAAAGTTTGGATGCCCAAAACATTTTTTCCTCAATATAAGTGAGATTACAAGTGACAAAAGGCAACGAAAGACGTGATGACAAAAGAAATTAGAGGAAAAACACGTCCTACTTTAGGCCCCCTTGCAATCATTTTCCCTGACTATTAATCCTACACAACACAACCAAATTTAGAAAATTCTACTATATAATTATTATCAACAAACTAGCCAACTAAAACAAGGTTAGTGGCAAGGCTTGAAGTGATAAAACCATTAGTTAAAGAAGGAGAAATATCACCAATAACTGTAATAGATAATAAATTACAATATGTAGTATGAATTTCAAGGTTTCTAGAATATTTCTTTACATTAGTTAGGATTTGAGTATTATTTGTCATATGATTGGATGCCCTGGAATCACAAAACCAAGTTCATTAAGTAGATAAGGGTTTACCTGAGAGTCTTAAGGTGGAGAATGCAAAGAGAATCATTTGTACCATTTTAGATGTTAGAGTTTGAGTAGAAGTAAAAGCATTTTATGTTAATGGTGTTGCATTAGCTGAACCACCAATATTAGAAGAGCCAATCGAGGCAATAAATGCTATTTTTGATTTCTTAGGGGGCCAGATTGAGCATTTCTTAATAATATGGCCATCTCTTTTACAATAGTTACGAAATATTTTGTGACAATTTGAAGCAAAATGACCGAATCCTTTGTAGTAAAAGCATTAAACAATCCCTATGTCCTTACCTCTTGGCTTCCTTTATGCAACATAAGGTAATGGAACAAATGTGGATCTTCATTGTTCTATTGTTGCTTGAGTGACAATTCGTTGTTTCTCTCATAGTAGATCACCAAGGCATATATCCAAGGAGGGAATAAGATCTCAATTCATAAGATTGGACCTGGTACCCTCAAATTTAGATCTCAATTTTATGAGAAATTGACCCTTTTTTACAATTTCATGAATAAATTAGACAATAACATGACCTTTAGAAGGTAAGGTAGCATAGATTATATCAATACATTCAGCCTAAAGATTCATAAAATAAGAGTAAAAGTTAGAAATAGAGATATTATCCTGATGAATCATGGATAATTCATGTTTAAGCTGGAATATATGAACTTCATTTTGCTCGCTATAGATTTTATTTAGGTAATTCCACATATTATCCATATTCTTGGAGGATCTGAGATTCAAAACAAGGTTAGGTTCTATAGATCCTGGAATCCATTCCATGATTTATGCATCATGACCTCCCACTTGGCATAGTCATCCGCACCTTGCTTAGGATCAGGTTTGCTGCCATCAATATGACCCTATAGATCTCTTCCTCTAACTTATATCTTGAAGTGGAATGTACAGGATAAGTGGTTTTTTCCCTTAAAATGAATTAAGAAGGAATCCTTGTCTGAAGATATGAGGCTACTAAAGAACTAGGAACTAGGAACCAAATGATGGGGGGGAAAAATAAATTATGACTATGTAAAGATCAAAGGCTTTGATAACATGTCAAATACAAAAGATTTTAAGTGATTCAAGTCATTTATCTTATTGGAGAAACATTTTTCTACATATATACAATAGAAGCCCTAACTAAAAAAGGAATGTATATATATATAAGAGGAGATCTGTCAGTCCCTTTGATTGGGCTATTAACTCCTTTAATTTAAGTTTGACTATCTAAGTAGGAAAGTATATAAAATACATTAATTGTATTTACATGTAAGTTAACTAAATCAGTAAGTTAGCAATTAATTGACAATTGAATCTTTTGATAAGTGCTACTAAAACTTTGTGGTGGAATAACAAACAAGGGTTTAGAGGGAACGAAGACAACATAAGGTATCTCATCGTGAAAGAAAGAAGAAGGCATAAGATTAGTTAAAAAAACATGTTGTGGAGACTACATCAGCCCAAAAGGGTTTAGGAACTTTCATTTAAAATAATAGTGCTCTCGCTATTTCAAGGAGATGACAATTTTTTTTCTTTTAGCCATACCATTTTGAGAAGGGATATTAACACATGAGAATTAATAGAGAATATCATGTTGGATCATGTAAGACTAGAATGGGGTAGAGAAGTATTCCCTAGTATTATCACTCCTTAAGGTGTGGATTTAGACATTAAACTGTGTCTTGATCTCAACACAAAAAGTAGGAAAATGAGAAAATAATTCAGAATGATTTTTCATTGAATAAAGCCAAGTTACATGAGAGAAATCATCAATAAATGTAACAAAATATTGAAATACAGTTTTGGACACAATAAGGCATAGGTCCCAAACATCAAAGTGTACTAGTTTGAACAGAGAAGTAACCCTTTTATTAATTTGAGGAAAAGAAGATAAACGATGATGTTCAGTAAACTAATAGGATCCACAATCTAAATGAGATACATTATGAAACTGAGGACATAGTTTCTTCAACAAAGGTAAAGATCGATGTCCTAATTGACTATGAGCTTAAAATGGATTTAAGACACTAAAATAGACAATGGGTCATTCAAAACATGTAGACCTTCTGATTCCACTCCTCTACCAATAGTCTTCTTCGTCATAAAATCTTGAAAGACATAATAATTAGGAAAAATGAGATACTAAAATTTAAGGTATAAGTAAGCTTACTTATAGATAATGACCTAGTATATTCAAGACACAAGTCAAGGGTAATGATAGAGTGCAAATGACGGTGCCAGACCTAATAACAAATGAAGTAGAGTCATCAACTAAGGTAACATAACAGGGTGATATGAATGTTGATGAAATGTATAAAAAGGCTAGAGTTACTTGTCATATGATTTGAAGCACCTTAGTCAATGATTTATTGGGAGGAAGAGGAAAGAAGTCATGTAGATGTATTACTTGAGTCTGCAATAGTGACAATAGGTTGAGATGAAATTTTTAGTGCTTCTTGGTATTGGGTGAATTTGGTAACTGATTAATAGATACATTAATAATCTTTTCAATAGATGAACTAGGTGCAAGAATGATCGCAATATGGGTTGAATGGGATTTTTGGGACTTATTTTGTAATTTTTGACATGAGCATTTTGTTTTACCTAGCTTATAAAAATATCGAAAAATAATTCCTCCTACAACTTGACTTTTATTGTTCCAGTTTCCTATTCCCTTTCTATTATTTCCTTTATAAAATGATTTCTCATATTCAAATCCATAAGTTCGACCCGCTAGAGTGCCAAAAGCTTAAGTACTAAGAGAAGCTAATGAAATAATATCAATGTGAAGTGTACGAATAAATACCTCATGCAATGAGGAAAGTTTTGTATTTAAAAAAATTTAAGATTTGGCAATCTCAAAATGAGAATTTAAACCTGTCAAGAAACTCATAATGACCATATGTTCTCGTTAAATTTGATGGACCTTAATATCGGGACTAAATGGAAGCAAAACATTTAATTCCTTGTAAATCTTTTTAAAATTAATAAAATATGATTGAAGAGATTGATCATGTTGTTCAGCCATATAAAAACCCTAGCATACTTCATAAATGTGAGAAATGTTGCCTTTGCCAAAGTATAAGAATTCTATATAATCCATTAATTCCTTAACATACTCACAGTGGTTGATAAGATTGATAACTTTGGTATCAATAGAATTTCTAATATGTAGAAATAAACAAGCATCATCTCATAGTCACTTCCTTCGAGTGTAGTCCAATGAGGGATCATTAGTGAGATGATTGTCTTTCGAGATGCTCCTTAGGTAAATTAGAATGGTTTTACACCACTTAAAAAATGACACCCTATTAATTTATGTTATGTGATTTTAGATATAACAGGAATGACACCTATCATAACTAAATTCTTCTTACTATCCATAATAAAAAGGATAATGCACAGGCACGAGAAACTTGATCTGAAAATAAAAGTCAAACTATAGTAATGAAAGGGCACATAAAGATTGAATCTGGCTAATAAACACTAGGAAACCCACTATAGATGACGAAAGAAAACCAATAACAAGGTTGATGCTATAAAGGGGTAGTTCTGATCAAGGGATGTGTAGCACACAAGAGTCCAAAGATAGATTTGACCAAAATAAAAACAATAAAAAATAGTTAGAAGCTCTTGGATTGTGTTAAAGAGCAAAAGAATGTAATGTCTCACTACGTGGGTGGCACGGTGAGGCTTAGAGGATTGGGTCACCACTATTAGGAGTAGCCAGAGATTTGTGTGCAGCACATGCACTGGTACATGTTGGTCTTCTGGTGGTCAGATGTTAGGGAGGGGCTAGTCAACAGATGGCAGCTTTGATGGTATTGGCAGTGAGGAAAAATAATCACACAAGATGGGTGATCCAAGAAAAACTCCCAAAGTCTATATATACACTAGAAAAATGATGAAGAAAGTCTACATACTGGGAAAATGCTAAAGAAGAAGAACTATAGTAAATCGCACACTTAGGGCTTTAACACTATGAAATTGAAAGAGAAAGAACTTTATTGTGATATCTATAATTTGTAAAGATAAAGTGTTTATATATGAGTTTTAACTTTAATTATAGATATAATTCCTATAATTAAGGTCTACATAATCTAGGTGATAAATGTTGAAATTCCTATAATCTAGTAAACAAACTACAATTAAGCATAGAATTTATAACACAAATTGTTTCGTATCACTCAAAATTCTCCTCAATAAAATAGTTTGACAAGCTATTGATGTTAATGCCATATATTCAACTTCTAAGAATGACACGACAATGGAAGGCTAATTGTTAATGTATGACTACTGAACCTAATGTGAAAAGATAATTAATTATATTTATTGCTCTTAAGAATGTGTATATATATTTTTGATTTATTTGAAAATTAGTTAATGGACTATCATGAATGGTTATAACAACTTCATATATGGCAATCATAAAGCAACACAATAATAATTAAAAAGAGTAAGAAAAGATACATAGACTTTGATTTATAATGATTTAATCAAGCAATCACTAGTTTACATTTGTTTTTCAAACTCTACTTAAAAATTCATTATCATTTTCTTTGATGAATAAAAAGAATTCTTTCATACATGTATGTTTCTTTAAATAAGGAAAAAAATATCATTTGAACCCTAACATTTTCACCAGTATTTATATTAGATCTTAACATTTTAAAACATTCAAAAAGAACCTCAACATTTTACAAACATTCAAAAAGAACGCTATTGTTTTATAATTGTTCAAAAAGAACTTTAACCTCAACTTCTGTCAACCCACTATATTAAGTATCGTGTGGCACTACCATATATTATATTTCTATTGGTAAAAAAAATTTCATGTTTACCTTTTAATGCCATGTGGCTAACCTACTAGAATCCATATATACTTCAAGTGGAAGATGCTATAAAAGTTCACGCAATTTGGCAACAACTGAAGATGTTATAAAAGCTCATGATGTTGCAATTGGAAAGGACTTAACTATTTAGGGGTCATGTGTTTGATCCATGGGAAGTCTTATTTACTTTTGTCAATGCAAACAAGGAAAATGATGTCAATTTTTATTATTGGAAACAATAAACATAATAAAGTTTACTTGAATTAAACTTGAAATCTCTACAATTTCACAAAAGTGCTTTACAAACTCCACACATCTTGTGGAAAATTGTGATTTCATTCCTTTTATTCCTAAATAATTGAGTTTATAGAGAATGCATATAGAGAAAGTAGCCTCACTTCTCCTTATTAGAAAAAAAAATGTCAATGTTGAGAATTGTGTGAATTGAACACTCATGCTTAAAAATTTTAGGATGCTTTCTTTCTACTTGAGATAACTTCGTGATGTGTACATTGCCACAAAATCTAATATTTAAAGATTATTTATGGATTCCAATAAGTCAGTCATATGACATTATGCGGTCCACATAAACTTTTTGTTCAATAAAAATATGACGTGTGGCAATGCCATGTAGCATTTAATGAAGTGGATTGATAAAAGTTGAGGTTGGGGTTCTTTTAAAACTTTTCAAAAATATTATGATTTTTTTTAATGTTCCTAAAACATTAATGTTATTTTTGAATGTTTTAAAACATTAAAATTGGACCTAAATATTTGTAAAAATGTTAGGATCCAAATGAAATTTTTTCTATTTAAATAAAGAAAAACTTTAACACATCTTTCTTTCTTAGGTAAAGAGGAATCATTTACATATCTTCAATAGTGAATCAAATATTATTCAATCACTTAAATATAACTAAAAACTCCTTCTTTGATCAAATAATGTACTAATGGCTCATATATTATATACATATTAATATATTAAAACTCTTTCAAGGATTTTCCAAGACTCCAATGGTTAAAAAAAAATCTTTAGCACAACTTACATTTAGTTTATTTATAGTAAATACCATCTCCAATAGTCATTAGATACATAAACTACTCATTAAAATGGCTATTTTCTATATATGATCGACTAGCTAATCACCAATTTTTGGCTAGCCCAAGTACATTATGTTAAGGTATAAACTATTTAGACAAAATTCACCTATTCTTTCTAGAAATGTTGTTATCTAATTATTTACTCAGTCACAAACCACCCATTCTATAACTTTTTAACAATTTGGCCAACTAACTTATCCAAACTCTTAGACTAGTCATACCTTTATAAAACTAATATAAAGACTTTTAAGTATTTCCAAAATTAAAACACACCCCTTTCACAATACTTATAAACCATTTCAAAATGTTTTTATAATTTCATGATTAAGAAATTTTTCTTTAAAATTTTACTAAATTTTCTCTTAATTATAAAAAAACATATGTAATATGAATAAATATATATTTTCATATAATGATTGAATTCTTAATTCACTAAAATTACAAATATAAGATTACAAGAAAGATATAATAATTGTTACTGGTGAGATAAGTTTATTCTTTCTTATCTCTTAGTTCACTTAACTTAAATTTTTTTAATTTGTTTAAATTTCATAAGTATTCAATTTTTATCATTTTCATCTTTTAATTAGCCCATGCATTCAATTGGATCCTTTATTCATTTCATTATGCTATTAAATTTGATTACTAACATCTTATTTATTTCTAGTATAATAGATCTACTAATATCTTTAAGAACCTGTTTGGAAATTTTGTTTAATTCATTAGGAATTCTAAATTTTTGTATTTAAAACATAAAAAACTGTTTATTTGAATTGTGATATTTGAAATTCCATGAAATTTAATATAACTAATTCAAATTCCATTAAAATGGTTGAGATTTCTAAATGAATTCCACAAACTTAAGAAGAATATTTTTGTCTTCCAAAACTATCTTTATTAAAATTTTATCTTTTGTGTTTATTTTTATTATATAATAATGTATAATATATTACAAATATTTATATTATTAATATCTTTTTAAAAAACATTAATATCCTTACTAGACTATGGATAATATATTATAATATTATAATATAATATAATATAATTACAAATAGATATTAACTTTAGTTATATTTTATTATTATGTAATATTATAATTATATAATTATGTGTATATTTATA
>JAOXYD010010497.1:0-15171 GCA_028565735.1 Pinacopodium congolense | reverse complement strand
GCCACAAGGAAAGATCATTTTTTACTCCCTTTCATTGATCAAATGCTTGAAAATTTGGCAAGTAAACTATTTTTCTAATTCTTGGATGAATATTTTGGTTATTATCAAATTAATGTAGCTTTGGAAGATCAGGAAAAAACAACCTTTACTTTTCCTTTTGATACTTTTGCATATTGATGTATGTCGTTTGGATTATGCACTGCCCTCGGACATTTTTAGGTTCTTTCATCTCTGAGCTAGCAAGCTCATAAGATTTACAAGACGGGATGGAGGTTTGTGGCAACAGATACGAAAAGGAGGGGTTAGGGTTAGTAGGTAGCGAAGGAGAGTTAGGGTTTTTGACCGGAGAGGGAAGATTCATAGAGGGGGCTTTAAGGTTATAAGATGGCGAAACCTTAATGTTAAATGAGGAGGCCATAAACGGGTTAGGGTTGAGGTTATATGTAAAGAGTAGAACAGAGGGGTAAACCACAATGTTAGACAGGAGGAAGGACCTGGGTTAAGGTTGAGGCTAGGATTAGAGATCAGAACAAAGGGATAGGATTTGGGAGAGCCATCGATTCCAGAGCCAGAATTAGAGTTAGGAGAAGGGGGAAAGCTTGACTAGAGGAGGAAAAAAGATGGGAAAAGGAAGGAAAGTAGAAAAATAGAATTGGGGATTGAAAAAGAAGAAAAGGAGGGGAAGAGGAGGCCAAGGACACGGGATCAAGGATCAACCAAATAGACTTCGGCACTAAGGATCAGAACTCATACTCTCGGCCGCATTCACACGCGCTAGCTCTTTCTCTCTCATTATCACTATTTTTTGCCACACGATATATATATAAATGCCATATATTCATAATAAAAAAAATATGAAGCCTAACTAAAGGTTAAATTTGTTAGTAAATAGAAATATAAAGCATCAAACATAAAATGTTATAATTTGATAAGTGAAAAATTCAATTTGATATATATTACTAATTTTGTAGTAGAAATATTAATTAATTAAAAAAATAAGGGGAAAATAAGACAACTAATGTTTTATTTCATAAGAGTTCTATAAAAATATAAGGGATTTCATGAAAAATAAGGATAGTAAAAGATACATTATGATTTTGTAAATGATTATATTAGTAGTAAAAGAAGAATTAGTATAGAATATAAAAGGATTGTCCCTCTGGGGGGGAGGGGGGAATGAGAGCTTATTAGGCCAAACGTTAGAGTGGAGAGAGTTAAGGAAATATAGAGAAAGGATTATCTACCCCTATTATTACATTTAGTCTTATTCATAGGCAAATAATGTCCTAAGTTTGTAATTTTAATACATTATTGGTGTTCTAATAATAAATGATAGTGAGAGGAGCCTTTGTATGTTTATGTAGGCTTTTATTAGTTGTAGCCTTTTACGAATAATGGCCTTTTCATTTGTTCATTGTTTCTTTCTTTTCCATATGTGCCATAACAATTTTACAAAATTTGTTTGGTGATATATCATCAATGACATGTCTATATTTGGTTTTCTAGAGTCCCCAGATGATGTTGACTAAATTTCCGATAAGCTTAGTAAACTAATATCATCTCAATAGGCTAAAAACATGAATATTAATAAGCCAGAAGTGCTCCCAATAAAGACACTTTAACACTTAAAATAGTAAGTTGAAGGATGCTAAGTACAAAAAATGAATATTAATAAGCCAAAAGTGTTCCCAATAGAGACACTTTGACATTTAAATTAGTAAGTTGAACGATGCTAAGTATACAGAGAAATTAATAATCACTTAATAAGAGTGATTATGAGAACCTACATTGAAACATCTCCCTTCTGATAGACAGTCCTTCTTTGAACTATAGTTGAACTGTAACTACTAGCCTAATTAGTATTCCAATATGACTTTAACTCTTCACATTGTTAAATCTTACTTTAATTATACTTACCCTTTTACGAAAATTATACCTCTTATTTTGGATTGAAATGCATATGTTTGTTGGAGGTTAAAGGGCTTGTTGGCCAACCCAAGCCAAAGCCATACACTTACTAGGTGTTATCATTTTCTCCTTGAATTTTTTTTCCAAACTTGAGTTATTGAGAATGAATTTTTCACTACTTAAATCTGAATGGATGGTGGATTAATCAAAATTCCCTCAAAATCATTCTAAGAGTCATCTATTAATTGATTACTAATGCATGTTGTAGGTCTTTATATGATAGTTATAAAATAATCTAAGAATGTTCCTAAAAAAATTAATGACAAATCCTAAGAGGTCTATTAAAGATAGATGCAAACATGGCATAGAACAATAGTTAAAGCCAATCCAATTGAGTAGTTATGTTTTTACAATTCAATTGACAATCATGTTCAATAACTCATATGTTTTTACTTTCACATGTTTACTTATAATGGATTATTAAACCCTTTTTCCATCTCTTTGGACTTCTTAACTAGTTTACACAAGTATGTACATGATTTGATAGATTGATAGCCAAGTTTTAGAACTAAATTTGACAATCAAAGAACACAAGATGAACATCTTAAATGGTATATCATTTATTATAAGAATGAGAGAGAGAGAAGAGAGAGAGAGAGAGAGAGAGAGAGATGATGATGATGATGAAATAAAGAGTTTTAAAAGCACCAATTTAAGATCCAAACTAAAATACAATCTTAATCACGAATCTTAGTTCTTACAGGCTCCAAAAGCAAGTTGAGATCTCCAAAACCGAAAGATTGAAATGAAAGAAAAATAAAAAATATAGGGTAGAGAGAGAATTTGTAAACAAGAGATCAGTTGATAGCTTGACACAAATCACCCCTAAGAGCCTCAACTCGTTATTCCTTTCTTCTTACATGTTTTACTAGGACAGATTGAGGTTCTAACATTAATCACTTTCGATTTCCTAGAATAATTTATCTTTCCTTTCATAAGTCTAATTAAGTTAGGATGAGATTTTGACAAGAAACATCCCTACAAAGCTTCATAAGGAATATTCTTAAGGAATGTTCTCTGTGATGTATAGTTTTCAAAAAGATGTTCCTACTGCCAATAAGGAAATAAAGCATCATTCAATCTCAATCATTAACCTATGGTATTCTAGATCGTCTATCTTCCTATATAACAAATTGGTTAAGCATTATGACTCATTTTTTCCATCTTTAAAATACTTCAAAAATTAGAAAAAACTTATATATTTGACAAATAGTCTATCTTCTTTAGAGATTTCTAATTAGTCACACCTGCCTAATAGGTAAATTCAAATATATTATTTCTTTGGTAAGTTATAGAAAGTAGTAGGGATGATAAGAATAGCATAGGAAGAGAGGTTAGTAACTTTAATAATTCTAGATCATGCAACCACAGTGATGTTAGATCTATGGATTCCAACTATAAGATCTATACCACTATATCCAACAAGTTTATTGAAATCCTATCTGCTCCCCTATGGCAACTATGCCTCTCCTCATAATATCATAAGAACTTGGCCTAGTTCGGTATAAAAAAGACCTTACATATGAAATTCATCATCAAATTACACGTCTAAGGACTTTTAATGCAAACTTTGAAGTATACCTTTAACCAACATGTTGCATAATGTTGAGTTTAGTAAGATTATGAAGAAGTTCCATTTCCCTTATAATATACCATTAAGATCCTTGATGACAACAAGCATGTGTATTACCTCAGGCCTAGTAAAGTTGAATTTCATTATAATATCTTAAGGTGTGGATTTATATTCCAGCTATACTTAATCAATTAAAAGATACTTAGAAGCAACAAGCCTAAGTTTAAGCTAACTAAATACTTTACAGCAACAAGCCTAAGCCTAAGCTAACTACTTCTACACACTTGGAGTTTACTCATTGGGATCATCATTGCTTATCAAATTAAGGAGTTACCTTTAAGCCTCGAGTTATTTAAGTTTATGAATTCATATAAGCCTACAAGAAACAAATAGTGTATGACAAAACATATTTCCGAAGCAAGGGTATTGAACAACGAAGATTTTGAAGGGGTTATATTTTTAAAAGGACAAATTTATATTCATATCCAACCTTTTAAACCTATAGATATTTAGGGTTATTTATAAAGCTTGACATGAAAGATTCTCCCATTGGGATAGGGAAAATGCATTCCCAAAATTCTTATCCCAAGGACTTATAGATTCCAATAATCTTATATCACTTTAAGTGGAACTATTGAGTAAACCAAGCTTGATCGAGTTAGAGTTTCTTACAGACAAGAACATCCTTCTAAGCGTTTTTTTTATTCTTCACTTTTTAATATTTTTAGATATGTTACTAAAATCTCTATTATTTGTGTTATAACTATAAACTTAGTGAAAATGATAGCTAAGACCATGGAAGTAAAGGAGAGGGACATACTAATGTTATCTTCTAGATAGAGGAAAAGTAAAGTAAAATCTCCTTACTACTTTTGCTCTTGTTTCAATGCCTTTAACTCCTTTATCTTCCGACAAGACAAAGCACATAGTCTCCTTCCCTATTCCCAAAAAGCCTGTAATGGTGGAAGACCATATCATCCCCAACTTCAACCTAAAGAAGATTAGTAAATCTCTAATAAGGTTCGAAGTCAACCTTAGTAGGTTTATAGGATAGTTCTCCTTAAGGATATGCAAACTATAGAGGATATTCTTGTTAAGATTTTTTCATATTTATTAAAAGGAATCTCACCAAGGTAGTATTTACTTAATCTTTTATTTTTAAAATAAATTTTAGGCTTAAATTTTTATTTAGTTTCCTAAGCAGTCACCTTAATTATATTTGGATTTAAAACATAAGTTGAGGAAAATAAGGGTTATCAAAGAGAAAAAAGAGGTTGAGAATGTAATCATAATGTAACCCCTTTTATAAATTCACATGCTCTAATATCATATAATATAACCCCATCTATAAACTCACATGCTCTGTCACCATCTAATGTAACCTGCTTTATAAATTCACATACTCCGATGCCACCTAAAGTATATCCTTCTATAAGTTTGCATGCTTTGATACTACTTAACATAACCACCTCTTCAAAAATACACATTTATTTCTATTCAGTAAACCCTCATTCTCCATTAATAATGAAAAAAGTCTAAAGTCCATTCATTAAAATATTTTATGAATTCCATTCAAAACTAATTACAATAAATCAATCTAAAAAATCAATCTATGAATGTTATCTAATCCAATAAAGTACTCAAAAAAGAAATCAACTTAATAGTACTATAAAATATGCATATATTGGATATGACAAAAATACCATGTTACATGCTAGCCTATATAATTTGTTTAATGAGGCAAGAATTCAATCATAGGGAAGAATTTTACTACTATAATCTACCTCCTAAAAAATAAATAGCAAGGAATGGGCTGGCTACTCAGTAAGAGTAACTGCAGTGTACCATTATGCTACATATATGATAATCAAACAAATTATACTTAAACATGTAGGTTAAATAACACAGTATAATAGTAACAACACTAGCTAGTTAAATAATTACACCATAGCATGCATCATTTGTAAGCATTTCTTATCATATTCTAGGTTTTAAGGCCCTACTTAAAAGATTTATACTCAAATGCCTTCCAGCCAATCTTAACACCACATCTCAATATTCATAAAAAAACATATTATCATAATAAATAATATAGGATACATTTTCATCACTGCAAGTACTTTAATACCATCTAATGCCTAACAATAACAAAAAAAGATATTCCCTGTTACTTAGAATACCCTAACATCACCCTAGTGCCTAGTAATAATAGCACTTGATATTTCCCACTATCTGGAATACCTTAACGATTATTTCACAAATATATCCCTAATAATAAACCATAATTTACTGCCTTGTAATTATGACATCAATACAATTTTGATCATTGAATATACCTCTTCTGAAGCCAACCACTACTTCTTTGACTTTTTCTTTACCAATTCTATTTATAATTCATTCCAAGCATACATCTCATTATATAGCTATCAGATATCATTATATTCATCCATGTCAACATGTAACTTCAATTTCAAGTTCTCAGCCTTCTTATAATTCGTACAGTTATATCATACAATCACATAACCATAACTGACACAAGTACATCAATTTATAAAATAATAACAATTTCTCAGTTCACAACAAGTATCACAGTATTTAAATATTCACCTAGTATTGAAAAATGTAAGATCATATAAGCAAACATGCATGCACATACTAACAACCATTTATTTACAAATAAACCATCACAATATTTGTTCAACACCCAATATTTATGATATACACATAGAACTTAAACATATGTGCAAGTATTGACAAATTTACCATTCAATGACAACTAAACAATCATAATATTCAAGTAACACATAATATTTTAATATATATTTATCATTCAAGCACATATGCATGCACATTTTAACTATCATTTACATCTAATATTTATAGAACACACACATACATAACATGCTATACAAGTACACACAAATTACCACTTTTAAGAAAAAATTTAGAAACATATTCTCGCATCACTTTTTTTAATATAAAGTTCTGACAGAGGTAAGGAGCACTTACTGAGTGATTCAAGAGAGAGACATAAGAAACTTCCCATCTAGTTTGGCTAAGGGGCTTAAGGCGTTGGTCTTCCATATTGATATAAAAAAAGATTGTGTCGTGGATTTGAATCCAATATGAGAAGGTTTTGGCTTTATAGGCAGATGTATGAGCTACTCGAATCCAATTTTGTTACTTGGAGTTTGATCATTTTTCACTATTTGAAGTTTTTTGTAGTTTATGCCAAGACTAGTATGAATATGCTCTTAAATCCTGGAGGAGAAAATAGATGCTTTTAACAATTTTTAACAACAACAACGAGAAAGAGAAATTGCATTTTTTTTCGAAGAAAAGAGAGATGGAACAATTACTTCATGTAGTGGAACTAAAAAAAGATGTGCTCCAAGTCGTTGGTTTGTTGAACAAAATTCAACCACACTGGAATGGATGGTACAAAGTCCACCCACTTTTCATAATTTTGGAGAACTTTCAGTTATCAAGGAGATAAAAAGCTATGTGAAGTAAAAGAAGTAAAGGTTTGGAAAAGTGTAATTTCTTTTTCTTGTTGTTATTGCCAAAAACTGTTAAAAGCATCTGCCTTCTCCTCTAGACCTAGGAGCAAATTCGTGTTGGTCTTGGTATAAACTACCCAAATCTTCACAAAGTGAAGAATGATCAAACTCTATAGGTTTTAGGTGATCTCGAAGGATAAGATATATTTCTATTCCTAGAACAAATAGGATGTTTTCCAAAGACAGGGACTATCTATTCTAACCCTTGAGAAGGAAGTTCTCAACACCAGGCCTGGCATGGGGCATCCTTCCAATGAAAAAAACTCGAACTACTGATTATTGGCCTGGCCTAAAACTAACTTACTTTTGGACTTCTAGGTCCTATCGATCCAAATATTATATAACTTAGATGAGGATTAGGGAGAACAAACAGTAAGGCTAACCTGATCTCCTATCTATCATTGCTTATCAAGAAGAAGGAGATGTTGAGAAAAGACAAGAAGGTCCCCTTAAAGAGTAAGAGGGCCAGGCCTAATGGATTTTAATGCGTCGATGCCAGTGTCAATTTCTCTGTGTCGAACAGGTTTATTCATCCCCACTACAAAAGGCAACCAGTGGAATCCTGAAGAATTATGAGTAAGAAAAGGAAATAATATAAATAATAATAATCTTAAAAATCAAAAACTTGATTTTCATGATAATATTGATACTATTTTCTTGAACTTGTTATTACTTTGCTTTTCTTTTAAGCGTGGCTAGTTCAGATGGGTAGTGAAGGAATGAAGTAGCTTTACCTTATTTCCTTTTTTTTCTTCATAAGATTGAGAAGTTCACATAGTCTTATAGTAGATTTGGGTGCTCTAGCCAAAACGAATCCTATTTTATAGCATCCTCAAGAAGGTAACCTTCCCATGCCATATAAGCTACTAATACATTTCTGCCCAAGGAGAGCTTGCCACCAACTATAACGGCACCATATAATAAAAATTTTTCCTTTTTTAATATATTTACCCTACTGAACCTGGGATTTTTGTATGCATACAATTCGTTTTGTTGGAATGTTGATAATAACTAATTGAATGCTCATAGTATCCCCATTTCCCAATAAAATGATCTTATCAATATTGGTACAAATTATCTTTCCTTTATGTTCCATTAGGGAACAAACAATGGATGGAACTTAAGAAAGTTGTTTACTAATGTGTATCCGTTTTCTTACTAGGTAACCAGTCTTTACTTAACTGAATCCAAGCTTGATTTAGTTCAAGCAAGCCTAAAGACTCCTATAAATTTTACATCCTTTTGGAATCGAGAAACCTATAAATTTCCATACAAAATTCACAATTCAACCTATTATTGGAACTTCATTCTATACAAGGCTACTCTATATAATTATAATTCAATATGAACTATTCTTTCTTACTATCTTCCCTCCTGCATGAAAAGAGTGCTAGCTTTCTAAAGTATTTAAGCGATCTAACAAGAAAGACGTCTTTCCTAGACCAATTTTCTATTCCCTAAAGAGGGGACTCAAAATCTTACCGAGGAATCTAATGTCTTAGGCCTTACTACATCTATTAGAAAAATAGATATGAATATATAAAAGAGGCTTGACTAAGAACAAAACTTGCTATCCCAAGCTTTAAAACGTGTCTTTTTATTGCTGGATTTTAGGTGATCATGTCAGTGCAACCAAGCCCTCAAGCCTTCACGTTTTCTATTTATATGTCTCTAGGCGAGCTTACTCCCTGGTCACCTAATGGTTGTAACGAGACTTGAAAGCTCCTTTCTACTTCGGCATAAGGATTTGATTGATTAGATTAGCTCTCTTTGATGAGGCTTTGGCTTGAAACTTGATGCACTAGATGCACTAAGTCCTTCTGCTGACTTGATATGCACACATTATATGATGATCGATCAACATTTGAGATAGGACCATCAAGCCTTGAAGTTACAGGGATCTACTAACCTTTTCACTCTATTAATACAACCTAAATATAGTAACTTAGTTAAAACATAATTTATCAAAATCAACTAAGTGCAAAATATCATGCTTCATCTCTCTCTCAATTGATTTAATAAACCCATTATCTTTTAAATCTTACTAGATCTAACAAATCCCAATAAAATACTTGCCACCCAAGTAATCTTCTTATACTCCTTTTCTCACTAGTAAGTTATCCACTCATCTTGCCTACTATTTGAGTAACTTAATTTAGAATTTTCCTAAGAATTAAAATAAAATTACTATTATATTATTTAGTCTAAAATTTAATTAAAATATTTTAGAGCCAAAAATAATAAAATTATTTGTTAATAAATTGAATTTCATATATAATATCTGGACAAAATGGCTTAAATCCAAAAACTCAACGCCTTATGTAGTTTCCTGGGAAATAGAACATCTTGAACATCAACATCAATCTCTACTTGATGGGATGCCACTTACGTAATGAAGTTAATTGACTTGAGTAAGATGAATGGTAAAAAAGAAATCATAATTTGGGAGGGGGATTTTGGAATTAATTAAGAAATAAATAAACTTTAATCTAGTGTAATCAAATTGGATAATGAATGAATTGAAAAGGAATCAGTCAACAAAAAAATAATATGGAAAAATATTGAAAAATTTTAAACATTGATATGGTGAAAAACATAGAAATAGAAGTCATATGAAAAGAATCATGGAAAAGTAAATTTGATTTTGGTCAGAATACTTAATTATGTAAGAGCGTTTATCTCTCATAACTGGCAATGTCCCTTTCTCCCTCCCTCTCTCTCGCTCTATGCCTAAATACTTCCTTCCCTTTTCCTCTCTTTATAAGAAAACCAGAAAGGGAAGGGAGGTAGTTAAATTTTATCAATTAGATTTAGTTTTTCTTTATGTCTGCGCACGTGCACGTGCATGCACATACAAACTTATTTATACATATAAGGAGGATTGGGCTAAAATTAACCTAAGCCTAGCCCAAATTTAAGGATGTAACACTTTTCACTCCCTTCTTAAAAAATTTCATCCCCAAAATGAATATTTTACAGAGAGTCAATAAGGAATTTCATTAATATTTTACAAGCTTGGCATACAACAGACAATTCTTTGCATAAGAGTATTACTAGTATAATAACATATATACATGGTCATATTCCATTACCATGACTGATAGGATGATTAAGCAAGGAAATGATAATATGTTTATAATAATACATTGAAGGCAAGGATATGGAATTCATAGGCTAGAAAACTGAAAAAAAATGGAAATTAGGAAGAATTTTTAAAATGATGCCTCTATTCCCATTGTCGACTCCCCTATCATCATGTCACCATCTTCCTTGACCTTTAACATTGAATTTTTTAACTAAGTACTTGAATTTTCAAGTAGGTGAGGATACTAACATTACATATCATTGTCAACTTTCTAAGGGGCCTCTCTTAGAAATTGATGATGAATCTATAATAAACCATGTATTATAGGTATCTCTCGTCTCCTCAATTGTTGAATCTCTCTCTATAAAATCTTAATTGACTTCTCTCTATAGGTTAAATATCTAGCTACCTCAATATTAGGCTTCATTATGACATGACTCAAATTATACTGATACCATCTTAAAATACAATATGAAACATATCATAAATCTATGATAACTTTGAAAGTTCGGTTATCCAATAAGCTAATAGCCCAATTTACCGAATAATTTCAAATGACCTAATAAATCTTAGGCTTAATTTTCCATTTCT
The DNA here is from genome assembly GCA_028565735.1 of Pinacopodium congolense. NCBI lineage: Eukaryota > Viridiplantae > Streptophyta > Magnoliopsida > Malpighiales > Erythroxylaceae > Pinacopodium > Pinacopodium congolense. Next base: position 4,394 of record JAOXYD010010497.1, on the reverse strand, counting down.
TCCAAAATCCAAAAATATCTCTCCAATGCAACACCTTGTCACCAACCTTTTACTTTATCTTATGTCCATAACGATTTATTTAGATTTTCTATCTATCTTGAGCTACTTTTAAACACTTCTTCTCTAACTCTATCTCTGATACTCTCTCTTGAATAAACTATAATCTCTCTAATAATCTAGCATCTTTAACTTCCCAACACACTGAATTTTTATATTGTTTGATGTACAATGTGATAGGCCTCAAAACTTACGTATTTTAGGCATGATTTAGTGCTTATTAGTGGAGTTTTGGATGGCGTGTTTATGGATGGTTAATTGTGTAATTTATAATTAATGCATCATTAGTGAATTAATCTTTGTTTATTTAAAAGCTTAATGATTTTCCTGAACTGATCACTTAGGATATTGTCTTCAGATAATCTAAGATCTGATAGTCTCTACATAGGTTATTAAAAAAATCAATAAACAATGTGGTTTAAATCAATGAACTAACTAAAGATTCGTTGATCAAAAGGGTACTATTCTTATATTAGGATAATTTAGGACTAGACTTCCTAAACTTTAAGCCTATTACCTAAGTCTAAGGCATAACCAAACCTCAGGATAGGAACAATAGAGATAACTCAGTGTCTTAACCATAGCGCTGCCTTAAATTAGAGAAGACCCTAGATTAAGTATCACTGATCCATCAATTAAATCATCTACCACCAAAGCTTAATTGAATACATTAGGAAAAGCAACCTGTGACTATGTTACAATAGATTAGAATTTTTCTAGGATTTTTTTGATTAGATTTTAGTAATTTATTTCTTAAACCATAAAGCTGAGTGTCCTCTAGATAATCGTAATCCGATTTACCTAGTACTTACATCCTATAAACTTGCTCGTGGGATCGATACTCGGAGTCTTAAATATATTCCACTTTATTACTTGATTCGATCGATACGCTTGCCGAATGTTGGTCTCGAATTAAATTATTAAATTATGCATGAAAGATAGATTAATTTGAGCTAATTTTATATGTGGCCAACCGCAATCAATAATCAAGAGTTTTCAATTCATTTTGAACATGATGATGATGAATCTTTTGAATGCTTTAATTATGACACAGCTCTTAAAAAGGATAACATGTTGGGTGTAACGATGGCTAAATCTATGGTTGACTTCGTTAGTGTCAATGGCAATCATATGCATTAAGTAGAAAATCATGACTTACATGCTTTTAATTTTCCACAAGTTTATATGCATGCCATTGATGACTTGAATGATAATGCTGAGAAATTTGAAATTGAATCAAAGGAGTTGCATGAACTAAGTGATGATTTAGTTGTTTAAAATGGTGAATTGATGAATGTTGAGATATCCATGGCGAAAATTGATTTTCTAGGTGTGTTTAGTTTTAATCCTAGGCTAAATGTAATCATGCTTGCATATTTACCATGGTACTTTCTTTAAGGTAAGAGTTATGCATTGTTTTTCTTCAAATGTAGGATTTGTGATGCCTTTACACACCTACTGAAAAGTATAAGAACCCATAGGAATTTAGCTTCCTTATATCTAAATCATAAGGAAAATCAGTTATATGGCGAGCTAAACTTTAAATTAAAGATTCCCCAGCTTTAAGATCTAGCTGAAAGACCTTAAAGAAGCGCTTATTGGGAGGCAACTGAACCATAGTAGTAGTCTTTAGCGCTTTGGTGTGTTTTTCTTTGTTTGGTGTTCTTTTCTTTCATTTCTTTCTGTGCTCCTTGCCATTCTTTTCCATATTCCTTTATGGAGCTTACTGGTTTTTATTTGGTTTCTAGCTCTTTGATCTTTTCTTTGGTGCTTTTCAGGTATGGATCAAGTTTGTTATTCACTTTTATGGAGCAAAATTTCAATTGCACATTTTAATGGATCTTCAAGCAATATTATCTTCAATCTGGGTGCTTTCTATCCCTTTTCCCTCATATTTGTATTTTATATTGGTTATAGAACATTGAGGAAATGTTCAATTTAAGTTTGGGGAAGGGATTAGACGATTTATGTTGTTCCAAAATTATTTTTTATTTGTATTTAATCATGTCAATTTATCATCTTTTTCAACATAATTTATGATCTATGAAAAAGAATTCAATTTTAATGAATATTTTTAGAAGTCTTTCCTTTTGTTTTCATTTAGTATTCCACTTTGAGATGTTATGTGACTAATAAAGTATGTTAATGATTGAATGGTTTTAAATTATTCATGTTTTGGATGATGATGTCTTTTGAACTACTTGGTATTAAAGTAGAATGTGGCTTCTTTTGAATGATATCTAAAACTTGCTTTAGTCTTTTTAAGAAAAAAAAAGGGAGATAGAAAAGGAGAGAAAAAATTCAAAATACAAAAATGAAAAAAATGAAAAAAATGAAAATGAAAATGAAAAAAAAAGAGAGAGTTGGAATAAATAAGTTTTACACTCCACTAACTTCTAACCGCTTGGTTGAAGTTTATGGGTAGGCAAAGCCAGTTGATGAAAGCTGGCTCAATCCGGTAAGCCAGGAGTTGTTCACGAAAAAATGTTCACCTTTGAGTACGAAAGATTGAGTGACTTCTTAACTAAACTTATAAACTCATATTTTTTATTTAGGTTTTTCTTTTAATCAATAAAGGATGTTTGATGATTTTGAAAGATGATGCACCAAACTTTAACACTATTCATTTTACTCATTGACTTTGAAATGTGATTGAAATTGAATTTGAAGGAATATGAAGTGATTTATGATTGTTTGTGACTTCGTATGCTTAATTGGCTATATCTAATGTTTGAAAACCAAAGGAAATTGGTCCATTTTTCATTTTTGATGAATTGAGTAAGTTTTCCTTAGCTTATAAGTCATGTTGAACTTTATGATTGAGTGATTTTCTTGAGGACAAGCAAAAGCTAAGTGTGGGGGAGTTGATAGGCTTGGAATTTATCATCTTTTCATGTCAATTTTATGCCAAATTAATCTTTAATTGCTTCAACTTGATGTTATAGTGACTAAATATCATTTACATTCATGTATATGTAGATTGGAAGCCAAAACATCAAAAAAATCTGAGAAAAGGAAAGAAAAAAAATTAGAAATCAAGACTAAAATGGTAGGTGCTTTCACCCTACCGTTTTACTTTTCACCCTACCATTCTACCCCTGAAACCAATGACCAAAACGACGATGTTCCTGAGGCACTATTTAACTCCAATCAAGTGTCGTTTTAGTAGCTGTCACGCGTTTTTTAGCTCCTACTTGCTCCAACTTGTGCTACAACTTTTTCCACTTGTTCCTACTTGCAACCAATATATATAAGAAGGTCTGGGAATCAAATTTGTAGCAACTAACTCAAATTTGAAGGGAGAATTAAAATCAAAATAGATTATGTCCTTCTTCTCCTTAGGTTTTAGGTTTCTTTTCTTTTTCTTTTGCTGCTCTTATATATTGTAATTTTAGGTTTTTTTAAGAATTCTCCGGAGTTTCTTAAGGTGATTGGATGTTGCCTAACACTTTGTATCATCATTTGGTGAAATCTAAACACTTCTTTCCTTTATTTCATCTCTTTTATTGATATTTATGCAAGACATGGGATATTTTGATTTTAATCTGAATTTATTGTATGTTTATGATGTTTGAAGCTTAATTCTACGTTAGGACAGGTCCTTGAATGTCTTAAGTACATGATTAACACATAATTGGATGATAATCTTTGTGTATATGAGATCTTAATGCTTGTTTTGAGTTGGCGACTTAGAATATGATTAAAGATGCTTTAGGGTATGAGAATCTCTACCTAAATTATTGAAAAAATCTGTAAACAACATGGTTTAATCCTTAAATCTAAGAAATATACCTTGGTTATCATGAGGGCGCTAATATTAAATGGAATTTAGGATTAGAATTTCTTGAACTTTAATCCTAATGCCTATTAATTAAAGAAATAACCAAAGATAAATTTAGGATGGTTACATAAAAGACATAGAATTAACCATAGCTATGTTTTGAGTTAGTGAAATTAAAGATTCTAATTCAATTTATGAGTCACTTGAGTCTTTTATGCTTAGTCCTGAGCAAGTTAATCAATTGATAATCCTTAGACAATTTGGAATGCAATTACAAAGTGGGAAAATTTTTAGGTGTTTTAAGTTTATCTTCAGTCTATCTAACCCTTTAATTTTAAGCCCTTGGTTTCCTTAGATAATTGTGATCCCATTGCCTTAGTGGTCACCAATACACATTCTCTCTATGGGTTTGAAATATGGAGTCTTAAATTTACTCCACTTTATTACTTATGATTGGTACATGATAGGGGTCAAATTGATCTGATTTTTATAGATAATTTGTTGAATTATGATCCCTAATTCAGTTTTTAAATGTTTAATTGATGCCCCATAATGT
>JAOXYD010010457.1:0-15173 GCA_028565735.1 Pinacopodium congolense | reverse complement strand
GATTTTGCTAACTAGGATATATATTTGGATTGAATTAAAAGTAAGAAAACTAGACACATATCAAAGTATTTAGCCATAAGAAGTAGTGAACTACTTGAATTAATATACACTGACACATATTGTCCTTTTGACGTCCTTTTGTGGAGTAAGGAAAATTATTTCATTACTTTTGTTGATCACTTCTTGCGATATTGCTATATCTATCTTTTGTATAAAAATTTTCAATCTATAGACATCCTAGAGGTGTTCATTAATAAGGTAAAAAGGAAACTAGATAGAAAAGTAAAGATAGTAAGGTCTGATAGAGTTAGTGAATATTATAATAAATTTGATGAAAGTGGATAATATCTAGTTCTATTTGTAAAGTTTCTTGCAAGTCGAGGCATCTGTGCAAAATATATAATCCCTAGTACACCTCAACAAAATTGTGTAGCTAAAAGCCAGATCGTACTTTGATAGACATGGTTAAGAGTATGTTAAAGTATAGTACTGTCCTTTTATCTTTGTGGATACATGAAATAAAGACCACTGCATATTTGCTTAATAGGGTTCCTAGTAAGGCAATTCCTAAGACGCCTTATGAATTGTAAACAATAAGGAAACCTAGCTTAAGGCACCTTCACATTTAGGATTGCCTGACAAAAGTAAGAATATATAATCCACTTAAAAAGAAGCTTGATATGAGATCCATTAGTGGTTATTTCATCGACTATCCTAAAAATTTAAAGGGGTATAGATTTTACTATCCTAACCATAGTACGAGAATAGTTGAGTCTGGTAACACTTAGTTCATTAAGAATAGTCAAATTAGTAGGAGTGGGGAACCACAAAAAATGGATATTCAAGAGAGTTTAGTTAAAACTCATCCATCAAGTGATATTTTCCCAGTTATTGTTACTCTTGTTATATCACAGTTACTTAACATATCAGAATAAAGAATTGATATTCCAACTCCAAAAATTGAACATATTATTAAAGAACTAGCTAATGATGCACAAGTTATAAATGAACAAGTGATACCATAAGAAATAGCATTACGAAGGTCTGTAAGGAAAAGAAGACTAGCTATTTCGAATGACTATGAGGTTTATTCACTTGAACATGAATGAGACTTGAGCATTGATTAGGATATCCATTCTCATTCAAAGAAGCCATGGAATGTAGTAATTCTGAAAAATGGTTCAATACTATGAAAGAATAGTTAAAATTAATTGATGAAAACAAAGTCTAGTAATTAGTTATGTTGCAAGAAGGTGTAAAGTAAGTGGATTGTAAATGGGTTTTTAAGACCAAATGTGACTCACAAGGCAATATTGAAAGGTATAAAGCTAGACTTATTACCAAAGGTTACACTCAAAAGTATGACATTGACTATAAAGATACCTTTTTCTAAAATATTAGAGAAGAACTCTAAGAATTGTTATGGCTTTATGGCTTATTATGATTTAGAACTTCACCAAATGGATGTAAAGATCCTCTGTCTAAATGGTGGCTTGGAAGAAGAAGTGTATATGGATTAACCAAAAGGTTTCTTAACTATAAGAAAAGAAAAGTTAGTGTGTAAATTACATAATTCAATATACAGACTGAAACAAGCTTCTCAGCAATGGCACTTTAAGTTTAATGATACTAATACATTATATGGTTTTATAGAGAACACCATTGATTAGTATATCTATCTAAAGGTCAATGGTAGCAAGTTTATTATATTAGTCGTATATGTTGACGATATGCGTTTGGCTTCTAATGATATGGTTTTATTATATGATGTAAAGAATATTTTTTTTCTCTAATAATTTCAAATGAAAGATATGGGTGAGACATTCTATGTGATAGGAATAAATTTTTATGTGATAGATCACAAGGACTATTAGAATTATTCTAGAAAGGTTATATCGAGAAAGCATTCAAGAGATTTAGAATGGAAAAGTTCTTTGTAATAATAGTTCTAATTAAAAAAGGCACAAATTTAGTCAAATGTAATGTCCAAAGAATGATTTGGAACGTAAGGCAACGGAATCTATTTCTTATGCGTCAGTAATTAGGAGCTTAATATATACTCAAGCATGCACTTGACTAAATATTAGTTTTTCTATTGGAATGTTGGGTTGATATCAAAATAACCCTGGAATGGACCCTAGAAAGTTACAAAGAAAGTGATTAGATATTTTCAAGACACAAAGGATTATACGCTCACATACAGAAAATCAAACCATCTGAAAGTGATAGGTTACTCGAATTCAAACTATACCGATTATGTAGACTAACAGAAATCTACATTAGTTTATATGTTCTTATTAACTAAAGGAGCAATATGATGGAAAGGTGGAAAGCAGTCCGTCATTGCTATGTCTACCATAGAGGCTAAATTTGTAGCATGCTTTAAGGTCACGGTTCATGGATTGTGGTTGCAAAACTTTATCTTAGGTCATGAAATTGTCGAAAGTATAGTTAGACCATTAAGAATTTATTATGAAAACTCCATAGTCGTTTTCTTTCCTAAGAATGACAAGTATTCAAAGGGTGCAAAGCACATGGATTTAAAGTACTTGTCTATGAAAGAAGAAGTGAAAAAGCATAAAGTGTTAATTGAGAATATTGGTACTTATATAATGATAGCGGATCTGTTAACTAAAGTATTACCCCTCCCCAAATTTATTTTTTCATGTTGAAAGGATGGGTATAATAGTATAGTGTTATGATATATATATATATATATATGATTGTGATTCTCGAATTATGTTGACATTTATGACTTCAATTATAGATATATTTTGGTTTATTTACTTGTTATCCTCATTATATTATATACAAGTATTGTTTATAGATGATAACAATTACAGTATTACCTACTTAAAGTTTTATGAGTTGAGTTGATTATGTGATAGATGGAAGGAATCATGTTGTTAAATAACTTCTAACCGCCATGATCCAATCATCTCAATTCAATTAAAGATGACTTAATAGATTCAGTATATGGTGTGCACTTAAAGTTTGGATGTTGAATCACTAAGTCCTAACATAGGCCAAGTGGAAGATTGTTAGATTATATAATCTTGTGGCCCATGTAACTTGATTCTCAATTTAGTGGACCCGTTATGATGGTTAATAGGTTTCAAGGCCTTGGAATAAAGTAGGTTCGTAGTCCCTCTCACTTCAAAATGGTTCTGGAATCGTAGTTTTAAAAGCCACATAACAGATATCAATCTCATCCATTAGATAATAAGAACAAATGAAGTAAGGAAGGGAAAAGGCAACCATATCAATTCCAAGAAATTCAAACATCATGGATTTAGGTTTGTGATTTAATGGATTTAGGCAACCACTTCTATCTATGTTTATGATGAACTTTGTTCTTATAACATTTTTCTTTTTCCTTGTTTGTTTTAGGGTGAAACAAAAATAAATACAAGGTGACACAAGGTCAATCATCCTAAAAAGTGGCATTAGAAAAGTTAAGTTTCCCCTTTACTTAGTCATTTCAAATTACTTTCATTTCTTTTATTTTTGAATATTTAATATTTGTTTTCCTTTCCATGTTTGTCTTTTTTTTAAGGATTCAATGAAAAATAATGAAGTTGATATTTGAAAAATTGGAATAACGGTATTCAAACATCTTTAAAATTCATGGGAAGGATTAATAAAGCAAGAAACAACCTAATGCAATTATCAAACATTAAAACTGTGATGTTAGCTTTTTTAAATTTCATGATGTAACTTGTTGTGTGCCATATAAAATGTCTGCTTTATTTTCTTATAAGCCTAACTTAACTAGCATCATATTTTTTTCAAAGTTAATTTAAACCTTATTTGGGCCTTTAGTTCGTAAGAATCCATACCAAATAATACATTTTTTTAATTCCTATTCTTCCTCACCTCTAAATCAAATCCAATTTCATTTGAAACCCTAGTTAAGTCATAAGCCCTAGGCATTTTTTATTTGTTGATTTTTTCATTTTATTATTAAGTCATGAGATACAGCTTTATACATTTTCTCCAATTTAAAGACCTCTGATCCATTATAAGCATTATATTCTTTTTAATTTTAAGCCCCTTAGTTATAGACATTCCTTTTTTTATTCCAAACCTTGATATTTATTTCAAACATTCCAATTTGTTTTATTTTTCAAGCCCTAAAATACCACCATAGGCATTTATCAATTTTAAGACATATGACAAAATTCTAGGAATTTTCTTTATTTCAAGTCTTAAAATACTTTCTAGTTATTGCATTATTATTTTCAAGTCCTACATAAGACCATACGGTTCTAAGCATTTAAATTTTTTATTTTATTTCTATTTTAAAAGCTAGACATTACATTTTTTACCTCACAGATAAATCCATTTCACTTTAATCTCCCAAAACTTGTAAAAAGTTTTTTCAAACCTAGGTAATCATTTATTAGGTGGGTAGAATAAAGAGTCTTAAACTTTTTATATTCTATAATTGACCCTTAAATTCAATTTTCTAATTAGCATTCTTCGTTCTTTTCCTTAGATTTTTCTCTACTTTTCTTTATTAAGATATGACAGTGATTAAATCAAACCTTTATTAGATATCTACTCCTATTTATATTAAAGGCATTTAAAACATTAGTAGCAGCCATAAAATACATATCTTTCTTACAGTATTTTTCAAACTCATCATTCTTTAAACTAGTAATATAATACTATGTGGCCTTAAGTTCTTTCTTTTTCTTCAATTTTTCCCTCTTAAATTTTGCAATCTTTACATATTTTAAACATTGCATCTCATCTTGTTTGATCCACTTCCTCTTCATATGATTCATTCATCCATGTCTCGTAAGTGAAAAGTGATCTAACTAAGTCTTTCAATAGTAAGGTACTCAAATCTTTAAATTCTCGTATAGTTATCAACCTTTCTTCGCAAAAATTTGTCAAAGATATAATGAATTATTTCACCAGTTTAAGATTACTATAAGTCTCATTAAGACCTTTAAGAGTATTAATAATATGAATGAGCATGCATATATGTTAGAAACTAATTCATTATATTCCATATGAAACAATTCTTATTAATGCATAAATATGCTCATTGGGTTCTCTTTCACTTGAATGGTGCCTTTATATATGATTTCAAGTTTATGGCATATCTCTTAAGCCATCTTACACATGCACGCTCTATTAAACTCACTCTTACTCATTACATAAAATAAAATATGTATTACCTTACTATGCAAGGCAATAAGTCATATCCTTATTGTTCCACTCAATTTTATCCTTTGATACTTTAGTCTCCACCTTGTCTCTCACTAAGGGTCTCTTTGGGAAACAAGTTCCATCTACATAAAACCTTAAAGATTAACCCATTTAACTAAAAGGAGGTATTCTACATATGTTTTAAATTCCTTGGCTAAAGAGTAAATTAAATTATTCTATAGTGATATTTTCACAAATTTCACTAAAAACCTATAAACAATGAATGAGACCTACGTGAACTAATTATTGATCCTCGGATAAGCCATGATTAATTTTGTGTATTCAATCTTTTCCTATTTAAATACTAGTGAATGAATTTTATATTATAATGAATGATTACGACAATCACACAAAGAATAATGAAGAGTTGGAAAAAAAGAGACAAAACTAATTTATAACGTTTTAGTAAAAACAAGCTTTAACATATGTCCATTTTTCATGATCCATTTGAAAATTCATTGTCTTATTTCTTTAATGAGTGAAGAGGAATTCTCCTTATAACATATTTGTCTCCAAGAGAAAAGAGGAAAACGTATAATTGTCTTACTTTATCTCAAGTGAAAAGCAATCCTTTATGAATCTTGTTCACATTGAAAGGGAATCATTACAATGTGTACTCTTAGATATTTCACTAATTTCAATAATTAAAAAACCATACAAATGATCTACACCTCCCTCTCTTATTCATACTAATGAACTAGAGCTCAACATAAGTTATATAAAGCATAAATGTACTCTCTAGCCTCTTAAGGCTCTTAGAAGCTCTTTAGTATGCCTAACCATCCTCCGACAAGTTACATGTGCTCTATTTATAGTCAAAACAAATAAAAATAATTGTTAGAAAGAAACCTATATGATGTAATGGTTAATAATAGTAGTGTTGCTCAATCATCTTGGCAAATTGACCAACTAGTGTGATCATGAATTCTCAATACATGTTCTCAAAAGAAACTGGCTAAGTACACTAATATATGGTTGATATTTCTATTCAAAACCCTAACATTGATTACTTAAATCCCTACATTTATTGGCCAAACGTAAAAAAAATTTCAAAATTTATCAAGCTATTACAAAGATTAAAATACAATCTTTTGATAAAAGGTAAATAAAAATAATTAAAAAGTTTCTAAAGTGTTTTTGAAGATCAAGAAGTTTTCTTTAAAGATTAAAAAAAAGTTTCCTCTGAATTAAAAAAGGATTTATGAATTATCTCTTATATGTAAATGATCGTTGACAAAGACATTTTATATAGGTTTTGAGATCATGCTTTAATGTATTTTTACCCTTATTAATCTCCAATATTTCCCATGTAGGAGTTATTTTGGCTAATTTACATGTTCATGTCTATTTGAGGAGTTAAGTGCTAAAAAGAGGTAAAATCTAATGCATTTCCTAGAAGACAAACGAATATCTTATACAACACTATTTTAGTCCCAGTGTAGTGTAATTTTAGTCCTTAAGAATCCCTAATATCAATGTTTTTTTGAAATGGCATCATTGTTGAGGTCAAAGTAAAAATTTGGTTTGAAACAATGCCATTATGGCTTATATACACCACAATTTATCAATAGTTTAAAGATAAAAGAACAACGATCCAATAACATGGCACCATTGATCTTAATATTCAAGTATCGATTTGTTTTAGGGTTTTGAAACCCTAGTAGCCATGATCAAAAGCTACAAATATGAGTTTTGATGAAGTGAAAAAGGGCGAGAGCTAGAGAGTTATACGTAGATAGATATAGTAGGTTTTTATTCTCGTTCTTAGTTAGATTTCTGTTTGTTTTAAGTTTAGTTTTCCTTTGTTATTTTTTCCTTATATTAAGCTAGTGAGTTAAAGTTCATTAAAAGAACTAAAAATGGATTAGAGAGGAAGGACTTAGTTGGGGATATCTATTTTGATTGTATCTTTTACTCTTTTTTTCTTCTTTTGTATTGACTATTTAATTACATCAATAAGAATATGTTTTATAATTACATTTTTGTATTTATTGATGAAAATGTGTGGACAATTTTTTGAATAGCTAAGGGTAGAGTAGCATATGAAATAATTATTATCCTATCTATCTTATTTTATGTTAAATAATTTTTATTTAATTAAGTACTTAATTATCCATGTTAGATTGGCTATCTAGGTTAGATTATTAAGTGATTGAGGGATTCAAGAGATTGGCTTTTAATTGACAAAAAATTCATTAAACAAAAAAATTAGATTGATGAATGACTATATCTAAAAGACTTTAGGTTTGAACTTATTTTACTTTATGACTATCAATCTAATTTTATTTAATGGACTAAAAAAAGATTAAGAAATATAAGTCTATCATGATCAATTATTTTTTCTTATTTTCATAAAATACCCTAGATCCATTCAACGTAGTAATGTCTTAGTCTTAGTTAGTCTATTAAACTTTGAAACATTAGTTAGATCATTTGATTGGTAAACCTCTTAGCTCATTGCTTGCATTAAGATTGAATAGTTAACTAATTTGGTATTTTAATTTAGTTCTTTAATTTAGGGCATGTTTAGTTGGGTTGTGGGTTTTGATTTTTTATTGTGGTTGTTGTATTTTTGTATTGGGTATTGTATTTTCTTTTTTGATTTTTGTGTTGTATTAGTGTGTTTTCTTTATCGATTTTTATGTTTAGAAAAACAAGAAAAGAAAAGCAAAAACGAAAGTGGAACTAAACAAGCCTTTAGTTTATCATTTCCATTTCGAGTTTTCTAGATAATCAAATACCTTTGACATAGTAGTTATAGTGTATCCTTGTAGGAATGACTCTCGACTCAAAATCCACTTTATTACTTATTGATGAAATACATCTGCCTTACAATCATAAATTAAGGAATCGATCAACAATTTTTCTGAGATGTTGTTAAGGAGTCTATCTTAATAATATTAGGAATATAAAAGTGTTGATTACTCCGAATTTTATGTTTTTATTTCATTTAATTTAATTAAAGTTTTTTTTATACACTTAGTTATCTCTTTTTGACCTCAAGTAGTTGAGGAAATGAAGTGGAAAGATTATCAATGGCTAGCTATAGGTGGCATGATGACGAAGCAATTTCACGGATAGGAAGATGGTTGGATGGCTTATAATGATCATTGTAGCAATACCTACAACTAAAGATGGATGAATCATTTGAATTACTTCTAGATTAATCAAGATTGCTTTGAAATAAAACCATTATATTATTATCAACAATATAAGAAGAAGCGTCAAGGTTAGAATTTGTAAGGCTAATAATTGAGAATATGTCTAGGACTGAGTCAAATCATGAATGGATGGACACTTTTATCTACAACTTGAAGATTTAGATTAGGTAGCTATTTAATTAATAGTAGAATATGAATAAGTAAATATGTCTAGTATTATAGAAGTGAAGCCAAGGGAGCAAGAGAAGAATGAAATAATAAGAAGTGAGAAGAAGCCAAGGAGTAAGTTAGATGAGGAAAATAAAAAGGCTATTAATATTGAAGTTATCAAAGAAATGAGTGTAACTGTGTTCTTTAAACTAATTAATACTATCATTTCTAATTATTGGAAAGAAATTTAGTATCAAAATCTTTTTTCATAGTACATCACGTAAAGTGAAGGAGGTGAGAGAAGGAACCCAACAATAGTTTAGTTAGATAATAAACTTGTGGCAGGGTATCCTTGATATAAAGAGATCAATCGAAACTATAGGACAAGACAAAGAATTATAATTCTCTAACATTAGGGTCTAGCTAAAAGGTCCTAAAGAAGTGCTTATTGAGAGGCCACCCAATTAATTTGGTTTGTAATATACTTTTAGAATCATATCACTTCATTTTGTGTTATTTTAGATTCAGTTTACATTATGAATATTCTTAAACTTTCACTCTTCTTTTTATGGTTTCATCTTCTTCTATTTAGTTATCATGAATGGTTGTAAAGAACAATCAATGTTGCAAATTCAAGGAAGTTTTCTTTTCCATTCCTTTTTTCATTGTTCTTTTATTTTTGTTATATAATATTTAATTTAAATACAAGGGAAGGAAAGAAGATTCTTTTTTTATTAGTAAAGACTTAAATTGTTATGAGTTCTAAGAGTAATTAATTTAGACATATGACTTAGAATAATTTTAATGGTTAGTTGATTATTAATTGGAGTATTCTAATGTAATCGATTTAGATGGCATAGTTAATATTGAAAACTTTTATTTTATTTTTATATGATTTGTATGTGTTTAGTTGATGTTTGAATGCAATGTTAAATTTCTAAAGAAATTCTACACGAATTTTTATATAAATTTAGACTAAAGTGTTTCCTAAAGAATTTAGAATTGAAATTTAAAATTTAAATCAAATTAAAGAATAAACAAATAATAATAAGTTGTTAGGCCTAAATGGCACCTAAAAGGGGGTGAATAAAGTCATAAACTTTATTTTGAAGAGCACAAATACTTTATCAAAGATGTGGAAGCTAAAATAAATAAATAAATAAGATAAATAAAATGCATAAAATTAAAAGGGAGTAGAGAAAGAGAAAATATCGCTGATTTATACTAGTTCAGAGTGGTCCACTTGCACCCACGTCTAATTCCTAATACAATATGTTGAGACGATTTTATTCAATTTGTCAAGAGTTACAACTTTATAATTACAAGTTCATTTTTATGGCTCAAGGATAACCTTCTCTCTTTTTTTTTCTAAGACTCAAGAATAACCTCATCAAAAACAATACTTAAAGAGAGTTTCACTAAAAAATCACTTTTGGTATAAGAAAGAGACCCTCAATGATGAATGCACAACAAAAAACCTCACTTGATTTCACATAAACATATAACACTGGAGATACTCAATAGAATTCATGAAATGCACAGAATACTTAGAAAACTTGATTGTCTCATCTTGTTGCTAAATACACATCTTTGTACTCTTAATCTTGATCAATTAGTCGTTGGCAACGGATCTTCAACATTTTTTTTCATCAAACTCATAGTACTATTGTAAAAATAACTATTCCTAATCTTTTGACCTATAATCCTAACATTCAGTCAATCGAAGGATGAGGTTTGGTTGACTAGTTGACATTTGATTGGCTGATACACACAATTCGGTTGACTAATATTCATTTAGTTAACTACCTAAAAGACAAAAGTAACCATAAAAAAAAAGTTTCAAAAGCCAATCTACCATACTAATCATATAAGCAAGACACTTAATTTATTCAATTCATACTAATTAACTTAACCTATCATTTCATGCATTTTTATTCAATCAAAACACACATCAATAGTGATTTTCACATGTATGTACATATCAAAACATATAAGTCCTCTTGATTATGCATCTATATGTATTTTCTAAGTCATAAATGCAAATATGTATGAATGGGCTTCTTAAATAATCGAGAGTGAATTAAGCAAAACTTATAATAAAAATTAAATAAATAACCTATATTGAAACTAAGTCATTTCTTCAGATAATATGAGTCTTCATATATAATCTTCATGAATTTATGCTCCCAGACTCCTTTATCAAATGCACTCAAGCTTCTTCTAAACACCTATTTTTCAAAAATACTAAACATAACATTAGTAACAGAGTTGCTTTGTCATCAACAAAATAAGGTAGAACCTTATTTACTTCAACAATCTCCCCATTTTTTGTGATGAAAAAAACATGTGATATTATTAAAAAATTAAACCCATGAAATAAATACCGTGACTTTTAAACTCCCCCTAAATCAATCAAGAGTTCAAAATTCACATCTCTCCCTTAATTCATGTATTAAGTAAAGATATAATAACACACCTTTCTCCCACTCCCCCCACCCGTTTTTTTTAAATCAACACAAAAGGTATAAACATATGAATAAGACATCATAAATAATGACCATATATCATGCCAATTTCTCTTTTAATCGTGCAAAATTGATATTTACACAAAGTTTTAGTAAAAATATCCACTAATTGATGCAAGGTATCAACAAACTCAAGTTAAATATCACCATTTTAGATATGATCTCTAATGAATTATATCTAATTTCTATATACTTAATAGTGTTAGTATTATCGCATCATATTGGAATTTTGTGAAGATTCAAACCACAATTTCTAAGTTGTTGTATAAGCCACGAAACTTAAGTGCAACAACTACCAATAGCTATATACTCAACGTTTATCGTAAAAAATGCAATAGAATTATATTTTCTACAATACCTTGAGACCAATGTATTACTTAAGAAATGACACATGTTGGAGGCATTTTTTTCTAAGTAACAAACTTCCTACATAATCAACATTCAAATAACCAACTAAGTCTAAGCATACATTTGTAGGATACCAAAGACGTAAATGTAATGTACTACTTAAATATCTAAAAATGCGTTTAATAGCTAACAAATGAGATTCTCTAGGAGAGGACTGAAATCTAGCACATAAACAAATACTAAACATAATATCTAATCTACTAGTAGTTAAATATAACAAAATTCCAATCATACCTCTATATTATTTTAAATCCATCTTTTACCATCTTCATCTTTGTTCAATTTTTTAGATTTACTTATTGGAGTGCCTAATGACTTTGTTTGATCCGTGCTAAACCACTTGAGTAACTCTCTTGTATACTTCAATTGATTAATGAAAATGCCATCCTTAATTTGTTTGATTTGATGTCTGAGAAAGAAATTCAATTCTCCCATCATACTAATCTCGAACTCTCTACTCATACACTTAGCAAATTCTTGACATAGAAGTTCATTAGTAACACCGATAATGATATCATCTACATATATTTGAACAATTAAGAAATATTCTTTATCTTTCTAAATAAACGATGTAGTATCAACTTTCCCTTTTTCAAAGCTATTTTCAAGAAAAATGCACTTAATCTATCATACCATGGTCTAGGTGGTTGTTTAAAATAATATAAAGCTTCAGATAATTTATAAATGTGTTTAAAGGCATCATGTCTTTCAAAACTGAGGAATTTCTCAACATAAACTTCTTCTTGTATAAAATTATTTTAAAAAGCCCTTTTAACATCTATTTGAAAAATTTTAAAACCCATATGAGATGTAAATGTAAGAAGAAGTCTAATGACTTCTAATTTAGCTGTAGGGGAAAAGTTTAATTATGGTCTATTCCTTCTTCTTGGTTATACCCCTTAGCCACTAATCTTACCTTGTTTCGAACAATATTACCTTGATCATCTAGTTTGTTCTTAAAAAACCTATTTAGTACCCATTATAGGATGATATTTAGGTCTACGCACTAAATCCAAAACTTTGTTTCTTTCAAATGGTTTAACTCATCATTCATAGATAAAATCTAATTTTCATCATCTAAGGCCTCTTCATAAGTCTTCAGTTCAATCTTTGATATGAACGCCAGATGTAATAAATTAAAGTGAGATCGAGTAGTTACCCTTTGTTGAATATCATTGATTATTTGGTTGGGGGATAATCCTTCTTGTATCTCTAATCTCTTGGTAGCTCTTCATCCCTTATATCTTTACTTGATTTAACTATTTGGTCATAAGACATTTGGCCTTTATCTCCAAGTGATAGTTTCTCTAAAATTTTGTTTAAATCTGTGTCATCAATCTCAACAATCATTTTTCTTTCAAAAGCATTAGACTCTTCAAATATGATATGCATAGATTCTTCTAATACATGAGTATTTTTTAAAAACACTTTATATGTTTTACTAGACAAAGAATAACCTAAGATGATGTTTCATTTATTTTGGAATCAAATTTACCTAAACTATTATTTTTGTTTAAAATGTAACATTTGAAACTAAAAACTTTGAAATGATATATTTTAGGTTTCTTAACATTTAAAAATTTGGGCATCTTATCTAATTTATGTTTAATGTTTGCCCTATTAATAATATGGTATACATATGCAACTGCTTTGGCCTAAAAATATTTAGGTAAATCAAATTCGGTAATACAGTTCGAGCAATTTCTTATAAAGATTTATTCTTCATTTCTATAACACATTTTGTTTTGGTGTCCTAAGTGCAGAGAAATTATGCAAGATGCCATGATCATCACAGAAATATTATAACATATCATTGTCAAATTCTTTACCATGATCAATTCTAATAGACGTAATAGAAAAGCCTTTTTCATTTTGAATTTTCTTTATAAAACAAGCAAATAATTTAAAACATTCATATTTCAAACTAAAAAAACCCATATAAATATATTAAAGTCATCAACGATAATAAATGCATATGATTTACTTCCTAAACTAGCTACTCTAGTAGGCCTAAATAAATCTATATTTAGTAATTTAAGGAGTCTAGAGGACGTTACTGATTTTTTCTCGGAAATGAACCTCTTCTTTTCCTATTTGGTATGCTCTACAAATCTTTCTTTTTTGTACTTCATGCTTGGGAGTCCTCTTATAAGTTGTTTTATGGTTAATTTTGATAAGAGATCCATGCTTGCATGTCTAAGTCATTTATACCAAATCTAAGCACACTCACTTAAAGAAATCAAGTACTTATTTTCAAGGTTAGTTATCAATAATATATATATATATATATACATATCCTTCTCTTTTTTCTAAGAAAACAATACTACCATCACAAACTTTTGAAACAACACATTCATCTCCTACAAAGCATACTTTTTAATCTTTATTATACAATTGATTTATACTTAACAAATTATGCTTCTATCCTTCAACCAGTAATATATTATCAATTAATGGAAAGTTATCCTTATTGACTTTTCCAATGCTAATTACTTTACCTTTTGCATTATCTCCAATGTAGCAAATTCTCCATCCTTTGATTTGAAAGAGATGAATTGCGAAGAATTACTAGTCATATGTCATGAACATCCACTATCAACATACTACTTGTTCCTTCTTTTGACTACCTAAAAAATAGATAATCATATCGATTTAGGTACCCATCTTATCTTGGGTCCTTGAACGTTAGTAACATACCTGACTCATCCTTTTAGTACTAATATCCTCTAATCTACCATAACTTTGAAAAGATATAGAAGCAGACATAATGAAAATAAAAGGTTTTAAGATTCTTAAAAGGAGTATGGTTTTGATGAAAAGAGAGAGTTAATGCGAATGAGAGGAATATGAGAAAATATTTTTAAAAAATAGTCTTATCAGGGTATCAATCCATTGAATTACAACAATCAGTTGACCGGCCTTAGTTAGGTCAACCGGTGAAGCAAGTTCAGTTGACCGAACTTAAACGATGGAAAAATAAAATTGCAATGTTCTAGAAAGCAGTTTCTCAATATTTATAAATAAAAATAAGATAGTCATGCATAGATGAAATTTATTGAATTTTTGAAACCTAAATCATTTTTGTTTCTTGATCATTAAATCTTTCATATCCTTTTATCATAACATTTAAATAATCATAGCAAAAATATGAAACATGACCATTATATTCATAATAAGAACAAAATAAAGGAGTGTAGTATCTATATGCATTTCTATAAGAATTCCTTGATCTAAAATCTTTATGAACTCTTTGGAAATTCTGTCTAGATTAAACAAAAGCTATTCTATTGTTAATTGATTTAGAGAAAAATTTTTAAACCTTGGTGTATACATGAATATATGATGTCGAAATTAAGGTCTACTAGAAGCAACTTTAACATTTTAAAGAGAGTTTTCATCTTTTAAGTTCTTTCCCTTAACGAAAATAATTTTACTAGTAGAAGCTCCATTATTATCTCCTAAAAACTGTTGTCATTTGCTACTTTTTGAACACTTAATAATATTTATAATTTTTCTTTCCCTATAGTGAATTTAGCAAGAGATTCTTTAAACGATTCCACCTGTTTCTTTAAGGCTTTTTTTTACTAGTTTAACATTATCTTTGTTTATTAAATCCAAGTCTTTCCTAAGGCAGTCTTCTTTTTCTTCTTCTTTTTTATTATTTATTTATTTTTATTTTTAATATACATATATATATGATTAGAAGTTA